>ML806255.1:0-28704 GCA_009831015.1 Picea engelmannii | reverse complement strand
GAGAGAGAGAGAGAGAGAGAGAGAGAGAGATTTTATGTTAACAGGAACACATAACGTGTGTGTTCTTTAGGAATGCATATGAGTTCCTAAAGACCACACACATTATTTTCATTTCAATTTTTTTTAGGAACACGTGTGTGTTCCTTAACACATGTTTCTCAATAATGTGTGTGCGTTCATAAATAATCCATGTTGGAAAGTGTATGTGGTGGTTCGGTGGGTACCAAGTATGTAGGAATAAGAATGCATGCATGTTTCTAGGAATGCACACGTGTTCCCACATGCCTGTGTTCCTTTGCACCACATTGCCACTTTTTTGTCCATCAACTTCATGCACTCCCCCCATGGATAATAAACTAGAAAAACATCTCAATATTTCCATTAATATATCGAGAATCAAACTACCTTTGTCTCTATTTCTTCACGCCATTGTCAAAGAAGCACCTGCCCATTCCTTTATCACTTCCTTTGGTGAGTCCAATATTGATTCTTGAAATGGCCTTACTCCCTAAAATTGGTTTTGTAGGATGGAAGTAGGGCTCCACAAAGGGATTCTTACTAATATGAATACTTTCTTTGGTGCTATAAATAGATGATCTCATTGATTTATAAATGACATCCAGTGATTTAGCAAAGGTGTCAGCGAGAAATACCTTAGAGACATGAGAGAATCCCACAACGCCCTTACCATTTTCATTCTAATAAGCACACTACTCATTTTGGTAACTATATCCTATTGGTAAGAAGGTTGAAGAGCCCACATTTAATTTGAAAGGAAAGGTAGGGGAACCACTAGGGATTTTCAATACAATTCGATATCCTCTAGGCAATAATCCTATTCCAGGCGTTAATCTTGATCTTGAAGCATTGGGTTAAAGAATTGATCTTGGTCTTGAATAAACAGTTATGTAGTGAAGCCAACTAGAGTGTAAGCAACACCATTAGAAAAAGTATGATAAACACCTATTTGGGAAACCTGACACAGTTCCATCTTAGCTTCTTTATACAAGGCCAAGACACTTACATCTTTATGTTTCCCTCCTTTCCTTATGTATTTAACATGCTCTAATCTAGAATTTAATGGGATTCCACTTTTCTTCGATATTCATTTGGTCTTACTCTTTTATTGCAACTCAAATGCTAGTTTGACTTAAAAAATATCCAATACTACAAGTGCTTTAAGGAGATTATGCACATGTGCTTGTTGAACTAAGTATAGATCTAGGAACACAAACCACTACTAGAACATAATTTCTTGGAAATATAGGTAATGGCATAACAAGCATATTGAAGCATAAATACCAACTATCATCTCACCATTAACCATGCGGATTTATTATGCTGATGATTTCTAAACACAACATGTACCACTATGAAAAGATGTCAAGATTCCTTTGTAATAGGATTATGATCACCACACCCCCTATCTAGTGCTCGAAGCCAACTTCACACATGCAAGTCAATAACATAATATTTCTCAAGTCGAATTGTAGAAAAAGTAAAAAGTAGAAAAAATTACAACGTTATGGTACAAATTAATACTACAATTCCATTACTATATGTCCCCATAGGAACATAACAAGGGTAAAAACTTAGAGTTGGTAATAAAAAATAATCAAAATCCCAAAACAACAAGCATGTGGTTCAGTCGGGACTCCACTGTGTCGTTCCATGTGGTTCGGTGGGGACTCCGCTTTGGTCAGTGCCATGCAAAATAAAGGAATCTTCCGCAGAGTTTTGACAATGGAGATATTCACGACAGAACGTGCCATTTAGTCAATTGGACAATGACTGTAATTCCCTGTAAATCCCTCCAACTTTGAAATAGAAGAAAAATCCAAAAATATAGGGAGCTCGTGCTATATTTGCGCCAGAAGAAAAAAGATTCAAGATTCTTCGCAGGTCTCGAATCTTCAGGGAGCTTGTGTTGTATTTGCACCACATGTCTCATGTCAGGGCGTAGGATGCGTGAAACACTAGCCATCGGATCTAGAAGGTGTAAATCTGTACCATTTTCGTCGTACGGTATGCTAGGCGGGCCGTTCGATTATTGAGACGTGGCGCATTCGGTTTTAGATCTAGGCCGTCTGATTAACTCCACGTGTCGATGATCGGTCGACCCAGATCTGCGATAAGAAAAGGGACATGTGTCGTACATCGGACGGCTCAAATCTATGGTCAGAAAGGCGCCGTGTATTGCACATTTGATGGCTTAGATCTAGGACTTGGATTGTGCCACGTGCCCAAAATCGAATGGCTCAAATCTACGGTTTTGAGAAAGCAACGTGTCGGCGATCGAACGGTCCAGATCTACGACAGGAAAAAGGTAAGCTTGACGGATTTCATGACAATCCCTCATGGTCGCATGGTAAGCTCGATGGATTTCAGGACCTGCAAGTGGGATAGAGGCGCTAACTTTGAAGGGGAGACGCCTTCCTTACGACGCGGGACAGAGGCATTAACTTTGCGATTACAGACGGGCCTTGATCAATGGGATGGTCGTTTACCAGTAAGTTACATGACCTTGATCAATGGGATGAATGAAATTATGGATACTACCACTATCTATTAAGAAAATGACCTTTTACCATTTGATATATCTAATCAACATTGTGGGGGAGAAGAAATATTAATCAAACCATGAAGGGATATTTGGGAAGAGAAATTATCTATTGTATTTGACTTTCCCCTCAAATTCCTACCTTGGGCCTGAGCCATCGTTCACTGTCTCTGGAAGAATGTTGACGGAGGATGGGCATTTTCCCCGTCAAATTCCAACCCAGGGCCAAGTAATTCCCCGTGAAATTCCAAGTGTGGATTACTTGGTGGTGGGCGCTTATATCAAATCATCTCAAAACAAGGGGCCCAACGGTATTCCATCTCCTGTACAGTTTACCATCTCCTTATCTTCACCATTATCTCACGCTGTTGTATTTTAAATTCCAAAACATAATTTCATATTCTCAATCTTAGTGTGGCTAAATGAAGTTGTTGAAAGCTAAATCACGACCCATACCATAATTAATTGATTTGATCCCTAAGAATGAAATTGAAAATATAATTATTTGAAAATGTTTTGAAGTATGGTTTATGGTGGAAGTGGTATGGGGTACTAGCTAAAAGAAACATGAAAGAATATATATACTTCAACTTGAAATTAATTAAGAATTAAGAGTAATCTTTACTTTGATTATGTTGAAAGACGTACATCTATTGGTAATGGGCATAATTAATTACCTTTTAATCTAAAATTCTAATATGATGGCCAACAATTGAAGATGTTGGGATATTCTTAGTCGTCCTCCCAAATCAATGAATGTGATTTACTCTTCCTAACTTTCTTGTATTTTTTAATGCATCCGTTAACATGTTTACTTTTTAACATTTACCTAATATATTAAGAAATCACTGTAGCACTATATGATTGCCACTTTAAATGATTAACCTTTGGGATTACCATGTTTGGATTTCCTCCGCTGTCGGAGGGTTTCATATTGGATCGCCAACGCACCTATCATATTGAATGAGCGTTTCATTTTTGGGCTATGCGCGCGTTTCACTTTCTCGTTGTGTGTGTGTTTCATAGGGTGGAAGACTATAACAGTGTGGTGGGGAAGGCCATTGTTGCGGGCTCGAGGAAGATCATCAATGACTTATTCCTTTGTAGCAACGCTTATACTTCTCAGGTGAAGAAAGCCGGGGAATTCATCCAAAGCCAAGTGAGAAAAACCTTCGTGGTAGCTGATCGTGAAAAGAAAAAAGAGGAATCATGCCAAGATCAGTCCTTGTACAAAGAGAAACATTCGAAGGTGAATGGGAAGCAAACTAACTTCTTTAATTGAATTTCAATTTATGTGAAACTTACATAGGGATACTTCTTTAATTAATGGATTTGCGAAGTTCAATTTCTGTATTATTAATCATGCTACCATGGAGGCCAAAGAACTCGCCCAACAAAGAGGAAAGTGGATATTGGCTAGTATCCATCTAATCCTGAGTCTCGCCTGGTAAGCTTAGTAAATCATCAAATTTTCTATGGATAGACCATTTTTTTCCAACGAAGAATTGTGAGTTCTTGTACTCAATTAAAATTCATCTATTATTTTCCACTGTGAATATCACTATTTAATGTTTGCAATGATTTTCTCCTTCTTAGCTTAACTGGAATGTTTGGAATAATGCTGAAATTCAAGATATTGTCCTCGAACATTTTATTTTCTGGTTTTTTTTTTGTTTTTTTTGATGTTATATAGTTTTGCTCTTCCTTTTTTAATCTTTAAACCCTAACTCTAATGTGAAACTTATAAAAATGATTGATATGGCCTTTCAGTTTATATCAACCACTTTGTAATGGTTAAGAACATGTGCTTCCTCTTAAGAGGTCACAGGTTCAAATCTAGAGAGGGGTAGGGTATATATACCTTCTTAGACTTTACCAGTCAAATAGTTGGCATGTCCCACAAACAAGAGGATATCATACACCAATTTGATGTGTTGACTTGACGTGACCTTAAAAATAGATTATTATTATTATTATTATACTATAGTTGTGCACATTGGCACTAATAACTATTGGTGAACATGTGACACGACCCAATGCAAGGCACCCGTGTCATTTACGATTATGACAAACTCACAAATGATTATGACACAAAACAACAGGTGTGTGGTTCAGTCAGCGGTGGAAGTGGGCGCATTTATCAAGACAACGCAAAACAAGGGGGCCCCAATGGTATTGCGTTTGTGGTTGTCCTGACTCCTCCACAGTTTACCATTTCCTTTTCTTCATCGTTATCTCACGCTGCTGTATTTCAAATCCCAAAACAATGGGTGGTTCCTTCCTTCCCAGTTGTTGGGTTTTCAGGAAACAAATAAGATAAAAACCTGTCATTTGTTAATTCTCATGGCAATCACTTTTAAGATAAAAGCCTGTCATTTGTTAATTCTCATGGCAATCACTTTTTAGAGGACATATGGTGTATGTTGAATCTCTTTCACCGTAAATAGATTATATGGATTCCCACGTTATTGCAGCAGACTTGGCGTGTGATCAGGCGGAGTACTCGGGCGATGATCACAAGCCTCAAAAATCATGTTCTGATCAGAAGCAGCAGGTCCTGCGAAGGTCTTCATCTGCCATAGCAACAGATTTGTTTGATAACAATAGCTAACTGTCTGTATATTCGATTTATAGGGTTACTGTTAGATACTGATGATCGAATTGCTTGGATTTGCCTTGCAGTAGATCGAATTGTTTGGATTTATAGGGTTACTGTTAGATACATGCGCTCAGCCTCGGTGGGAGAGCGAGTGGAACTTTAGTATAGAAGATGGGGCACCCATAAACAACAACAAAAACAGATCATCATCATTTAAAACAGGAGAGTTGATGAAAGAGAAAGAAAAAACAGGCAAAAGCCAAAAGATGAGGAAGAAGATGGGAAGGGTAATCTATCATAGGCCAGCTCGTGTGCTTCTTTTTCCTTGAAAGAATGAAGAATGAAGTGCTTGGGTTAGCTTAAATGGTTTAGAGGAGTTAAATCTGTTAGTCATCGTTGTGAAAAATCCTTATCTAGACTCGCTACAAATTTATCACTCAATGATATGTCTTCTGTTCTTCAAAACAATTAGAATCCATTTCCAAAATTTTGAAGAGATGGTGTTTAAGAATGATAATGATATATATATAGAAAGAAAAATGATTCACCAAAAACATGTATAATTTATTAAAAATATGTATGATTGATGGGTTAATGAAAGATTTTAGAATGACTGGTCATTTGAAGACTTGGTTATTTGAAGATTAGTGAATGACACTTAGTATGTAAGTTGTTGGCATCTTTATGACCATTGGTGTGAGAGGGAGGGATGTTTTGCAGATTCATACTCAATGTTTTGACATATGGTGTCTATATAATACTGAATGAGGCTTTTTTTTTTAACATAATTGAGAATTTTTTTATTTTATAAGTTTTTAAATATTTATAGGTTTATATTGATATATTGTATTATTTTTAAAAATAGAGATGGGGATACAAAACAAGTGTTCAAAACAATTATAATCCATTTCCAAAATTTTAAGGGGATGGTGGTTAAGGACGATAATAATATATATATTTAGAGAGAAAAATAATTCACTGAAATAATAATATATATATATTTAGAGAGAAAAATAATTCACTGAAAACATGCATGATTTATTAAAAATATGCGTGATTGATGGGTTAATAAAAGATTTTAGAGTGACAGGTCATTTGAAGATTAGTGAAAATATGCATGATTGATGGGTTAATCAAAGATTTTAGAGTGACTAGTCATTTGAAGATTAGTGAATAACACTTAGTGTGCAAGTTGAGAACATCTTTATGGCCATTAGTGTGAGAGGGAGTGATGTTGTGAGATTGCAAGGTGGCCTCATAGTGTCCAAGCAAGGATGAGTCCAAGTAAATGGAGTATGAGAGTATAAACTATATGTAGTGTAGGTTTAGGATTTAAGGTCAATGAACAACATGTCTTCAAAGTTTTTTAAGGATGTCATGAACCTATCCTAAACATCCTCCACAAAATGGTGAAAACATAAATTGGAACGTCTCTAAATCCCCAAAACATCGAAAAAAATAATATAAAGGTTTTTAAAGTGAAGATGCACCCCATACAACATAAGTTGATTGATTGTACAACCTAAATATCTATTTATTTTCTATTCAGAATTATGTTGATCTTTTTTCACATCTTTTTAAAAGAAAAGACTTTGCAATAAATAATTAAAATTTTGTAAAAATTTATAATCCAAAAATATATTTCAAATAATTCAAAAATCATATTTATCTTTTTTCACATTGAATGGAAAATGTCTTTCCATAAATAATTGAAATTTTATATCAACTTATAAATGAAAATTATGTTTTAAATGAATAATTCAATATTCATGTTTATCATCTTTCACATCCAAAATTTATATTGTTTAAAGAAAACATATTTCTTTTAATCCGTAAATTTATTGTGGGAGAATGAAAAGATAAAATTCAAATTTTATGAGTTTGTAATTCAGAAATGCCTTTCAAATAAATAATTAAAAAAAGATATTTATCTTCTTTCACATCCAAAATTCATATGGATTTATAAAAACATGTTTTCCTTAATTGTTACTCATGCCTTCCTATCCTTTGGAAGAATGAAAAGATATAAGATATTATTTAAATTCTAGGGGTTGATGCTTTAGTTTTTCTTATAAAAATGCTCAAACAAGTCTATTGGGATAATAAATGGTTAGTTATAAAATACAATGAAATTGCATTAACATATGTAGTTATTGAATTTATTGCACTCATTGAGTATTGGTGTTAGTTCAAGAAAAGTATGTAAATGGAAAGCCTACATATATACCTTAGTGCACCCAACCATGCCAGTAAATTGCATTGATTAGAAACAATACACATATATAGCATGAGCCCTATGGACCTACAGGCTATTTTTTAGGCCTTGTAGAGCCCAAATCTTGCAGTGCATAACGCATAAAGATTAATCTCATTATACAATATTAAAGATTGAATGAGTTATATAATTAATACTATATCATATCAATTATTTGGCACATGTCGATAATAGTGTGTATACTCACACACATGTATGTATGTAACACACATATAGATATATGTTGATATATAAACAATTGCATGATAATAGAATTTGTCTAAAAAACTAAAACCAAAAATGAAGTAGTAAGTGCCAAAAAATCAACAACTTCTTTGAATTTAGAAAGAGAAAATGAAAATATTGGAAAACCTTTTGATATATTGTTGTAACAAATTATCCAAAGTTAAACATGTATTAAAAGAAATAAAACAACAACTAACTTGCATAAAACTTACTGAAATTCTATCAAGATATTTGTTCCTTATTTTGGCAGCTTCAACTTTCCTCTTCTCTACATGACAAACAATGATATTAGAACATAGTAGGAAAATAAAAATAACACATGTTTGAATATCACATAATAATGAAATATTGAACAAGATAATAGGCCAAAAACTTACATATGTTGTGTTATCATTTGAAGGAACTTCTTGCCATTGTTCTACCAATTGGCACAAAGGATAATAATTATAACTCCAAGCATTGTCATTGAAACTCTAAGTGCAAAAGCTAATGTGGAAATTATAAGAACTTATGTAGTTATTGTTGGGTGCTAGTTTTGACCCTTTCACTAGGCCCATTCATCTCCATTTTGATCCTAGAAACCTTTGTATTTTCCCACTTCCATTTGACTAATGACATAATGAGTAAAAACAAGGTAATATGTTGTATTTTTGTATTAACTCTTAGTTTTTCTTGTAACTAGTATTAAAAGATATTTTTGCAACAAATTGCCTACAATTAAGCTATTATAGGAATTAACTCTGTTAATGAATTATTACAAGAATCAAAGGTTAGCATACTTCCACTCGCTCAAATGGAGAATTTCCACTTTGAGACACTTCATTGATATCACGAGATGGTAACTTACCTATTTTTCCATTCTCATAGCATTCGACACCGAGTGGTCACACATGTGGTCAAACCCAACAAGAAATTACAGGAAATTCACATAATCAACTGCAAATATGCAAGTTTGTTCAAAAGATTAGGAACTCAATGCCCCATAGCGATGAATAAGGTTCAACCAATCAGAAGATTCAGGATCCAACGTAGATGATCGTGGTAGAATTATGCTAAGCACTAAAATGAAGATCTAAGCGTTATTTATGTAATTAGTTTTGTAAAATAGAGTGCATATGAAAACACTTAAATTTCCTTCAAAAATGTATAATATTAGAGACATGGGAGACATAGAATTTAATGAGAATATTGAGATTACGAACCAATACATATTGTAACTGTTGATTTGCCTTAAAGCTTAATACAATGGAGCTCTGAATTTCATTTATGAGTTAGATTTCTTACTCAATCTAAATTTTCTCTAAACAACATATTCTAGGAGTCCCCCTCTGGTATGTGTTGTATTTTCATAGTCATTTTAGAATTATTTTGCCTTCATTTCCTGTAGATTCATATTTGTTGTTATAATTTCCTATAGATTGAGAGTTTTCCTTTAAACAATTTACATGTAACGATACTCTAATTATGGTGATTAATGATTGTTTCATATATTGATTTTAAAGACAATCGGATCCTTGAATTATCTTTAAGCTAATGTGAAATACCAAGAATCATCACATAAATACACTTAGAGTTTAAACTAAGTCTATAATTACTTTATGTTTTTCTTATTGGTACATATTTTTACTGCATTGAAAAGATTGGTTTATTTCCAGTCATCCTTTTCACTCATATTAAAAAGTATTCTCTCTAATTTCAGAGCTTAGTTGAATAAAACATAGTGCTTTTGTAAGTGAGAACACATAGCATTTACTTGTAATGTGAGTCCCTACCAATTGATAGTCAAATCCAAGTGATTGTGATCAAAGGAATTAATTTATGTTTGTGAATCTGACACTCTACTGTTTGGATTTTAATAGAAGTTTTTAGGCAATTGCAAGATTAGTTATGCAAGTGATTTATACAAATTGACAGTCAAATCCAAGTGATTTATACAAATAGTTAGCTATTGTTTGATAATAATAGCTAACTATCTGTATATTCGATTTATAGGGTTACTGTTAGATACTGATGATCGAATTGATTGGATTTGCATTGCAGTGTAACTGTCTTGTGTTTTACATGCTCTCAACCTCGATGGGAGAGCGAGTGGAACTTTAGTATAGAAGATGGGGCACCCATAAACAACAACAAGAACATATCATCATCATTTAAAAAAGGAGAGTTGATGAAAGAGAAAGACAAAGCAGGCAAAAGCCAAAAGATGAGGAAGAAGATGGGAAGGGTAATCTATCATAGGCCATCTCGTGTGCTTCTTTCTCCTTGAAAGAATGAAGTGCCCCCAGTCTCTTTTTCCTGTTAAATGGTTTAGAGGAGTGAAATTTGTTAGTCATCGTTGTGAAAACACCTCTTCTTAACCGAACGTACTCTCCATTGCTTAAAATCTCTTTTGCGATTTTTCTCTCCTTTAAATTTGAAATTGGGATGATTTCCATCTAGTCTCATGTAATTTAAAGCAATGGGCATGTTGGCATCTAGACCTTAAAACCTGATGATATGTCTTTTGTTCTTGCAATCAAAACCTGGATCAACTAGTTGACCACAAAAGAATTATTGTATTTCCTCGGATCAAGTTGTGTGTAATTATATATATATATGTGTGTGTGTGTGTGTGTGTGTGTGTGTGTGTGTGTTTCTTAGCAAGATCGCTACTTATTTCCTATTCTCAAATTTCTCTGCAATGTTAGTGTGGTTGAATGAAGCTGCTGAAAGCTAAATCAGGGCAACACATGTTAACCATTACAGAATTAATCTCTTATATCAATTACAATGAAATTGAAAACATGTTTTTCAATATTTTAGTTGTGGTTGAGAATAGAAATGTATGGTATAATATATTTGAAAATGTATTGGAGTCTAGTTTATGGTGTATGTGGTATCTGTACTAACTGAAAGAAAGTCTAGTTCTTAGAAATCAAAATTAAGCTAAGGATATTTTTAAAATATAATTGAATTAAAAAATATATTATTAAAATGTTAATATTAAAAAAGATATTTTTAAAATACAATTAAATTAAAAAAATATTATTAAAATGTTAATATTAAAACACAAATTGAGAAGTTGAAATTCAATTAAAATTGAGTTAAAGATATTTTAAAAATATAATAAAATAAAAAAAAATTATTACTAAAATGTTAATATTAAAGCACCCCGAAATTTTAAAAAAATGTCATTTCAAGCACCATTTCAAGTTTAAAAAAAGTGTCATTTCAAGCACCATTTCAAGTTTTAAAAAATGTCATTTCAAGTTAAAAAAAAAATGTCATTTCAACTTTTCCAAATACATATTTGTTAATGGGGTGGTTTAAAAAGTTTAGTATTTTGATGGATGTGTTAAATGCTTTATAATAGTTTACTTGATAAATTGTTAATTGATGAAGTCATTTTCACAAGACAATGAATGCATAAGTTACTTCCAACAACTTAAAGATTCATGTCCAATGTTTTGACATATGGTGTTTTATTGATGAAGTCATTTTCACAAGTCAATGGAGTCCTATGTCACTTCCAATAACTTGTAATGAATTTGTAAATTCGTGCTCAATGTTTTGACATATGGTTTTGGAGTCATAAGTCACTTCCAATAACTTGTAATGAATTTGTAAATTCATGCTCAATGTTTTGACATATGGTTTTTAAGTAATCTTTAGGAATTTTTTTAATACAATTGAAAAATATTTATTTTTATAATCTCTATTAAATAAGTTTTTTTTTTTAAATAAAAAAGGTGTAGTACCTGCTATATTATATTATCTCAAAACTTTGACAAAGTAAACAACTTCATAGCTACAGTCACCAAAAGATGCTGCCAGTAACCGGAAACCAGCATTATTGGGAAACATCTAGCAGTTATACAGTAATATATTAAGAAAAGAGACATCTGTCCTGCCCGTAGGAAACCAGGACAGATGCCAGTGGTCCAGATAAACCTATAGCAATTACACATAAAGACAAAAAACCTGGAAAACAGGGCAGCCTAGTCACCCGGTGATGTGTCGCTCCCACCAGTTCCCGTCGAAATGGAAAAAGTCTGCATGCACAGGGGGCACTTACGATGAGCTGGGGCCCCGGAGAGCGCGTCGAGGAGAAAATCTATACGCTGGCCCATGATGAGAGCCATGTGTTCCAAGTCCGCAATGTGGCTACGGAGCTCGAACACCAAGGCCAGGTGTTCATCGCTGAGGAGGGGACCATGCGTTCCGCCACCCGAGACACTAGGAGGAGCAGTCTTCTGATCCACAGCTTCGCCAATGCCAGCCGCTAGCTTCCTCTGAACCGTTACCGTATCTATTTTCACCATCTTCTCAGCATCTGTGACTTGCAGGTCACCCATCCATGGAATTTCTTCCACCACGCAGCCAGGAAGGTCGTCGTCCTTATTCGGGGCGCTCAAGTTGTCCTGCCTGCTGAGCGTCTCCATGGCACTTGGATTCTCATTACACGGAAGGTCCCCCATTGACGGGTCCTCCTCCACAACACAACCTGAAAACAAATCCGCTGGCTCGTTCTCCTTCTCAGTCCTGCTGCAGCCATCTCCTTGTTCGACAATGGTGTTAAGCATCACCCTCCTCTCAACCCGTGCCTTCTTCCTGAGGATGGAAGAGGCCAAAGCCAAGGCCCGTTCAAGCTCCTCCTCCCGGCGCCTCTGCGCTTTGTGCGCTTCCCAGGCAGAACCCCGACGAGGTTTTCCTCGTCTCCTGACCATTATACCTAAGCAAATGCCTGTCAAATGCAAAGCTGGATTAGAAGAGAACCAACTCGAGAGTGGCTGCGAGTGCTGAGCGTCGGCAAGCCAACTCTGTTGAGACACACAGAGAAGCCACCAGCCCTGGAAAATCTCCCCAAAATGCAGATAGAAGGCGGTAAGTAACCCTGTCGTTGCCACACCAGGAGCCTTCCTCCTTTGCTCGGGCTCAAAATAAAAACCATAATCAAAATGCGTAATCCTTCGTCCATCCATAATAGCTATGAATTCTTGTGCGCCTGGGGGATTAATTGTCGCGCGAGGGAGGAGTACCTCCTTCGCCTGTCCTCTGCTATGGCCGTCCATCAGCGTTAAATGTCGCGCGAGGGTGGCGGTCATCAGCTATTAAGCCAGCGCTGAGTGCGAGTCCGGGTGGCATTTCTTCTCTGCCGCGTGTCACCCCATCCGGGGCAGGGAAGTCTCTACCAGCAAGTTCTTTGCAATGCATAGAGAGGGATGTTTCTTCTGAAACGTTGGCCTGCCAGTATATAGGATTCTCCTTTGAGTCAATTCCTACATTTGCCAGGTGATCAGCAACCTTGTTAGCTTCTCGTTTCACATGAACTGGAATGATGGTCAAATTGGGGTGGATGAAGCCCTCAAGATCCTCCAGAAGTCCGGAGAGTCTCCAACTGGGGGAGATTCGCCTTGGAGATTGACCATGAAGGATTTTTAATATGAGTTGAATTATTACTTGTGAGTCTCCTTCAATGATCAGCCGTAGGAAATGGTGTTGGATCGCTACTTGGAGGCCTCTTAAAAGACTTGTGATCTCCGCCACATTGTTCATGTTTTCACCCAAGAAGCCAGCAGTCATATGCGTAATCTCACCCATGTTGTTCCTGAGGACGGCTCCGAAACTAGCTAGTCCAGGGTTGCCCCTGGAGGCCCCATCGAAATTAAGCTTAAGAAAGCCAGATGGGGGAGGGGTCCAAACCGTTGGACTGCTGTCACGCCCTCGGTTGGTCTTCCCCTGTGTCTTAATTTGCATATGCAGGTTCCATCCTTCCAGAATGAGCTTCTCCTCAGGCTTGCACTGAATGTCATCGTGAAGCCATGAATTACTAAGGATGGTTTCACGGATAAAGCGTTTGATTTTTTCCCAGGTGCTGGTTGAAGGGGAAGGTTTGGAGTTGAAAATTCTTTGATTCCTTTCCTTCCAGATTGCCCAGAGGGAGAAGCCCGGGAGCAACTGCCAAATGCGCTGGAGAATTGGGTTGTGAAAGGGGACAGTTCCCCAATTGGCCAGAGTGTCCCTTATGCTACCACGATTCCGCTGGGAACGACGCATAGCTTGAGCTCCCCAATCCCAGATCTGCTGACTGTAGTGAAAATTGTTGAGAAGGTGTTCCATGGTTTCCTCACTTTGTTGGCAAAGGGGGCATCTGGAGGGGCCAGTGAAGCCCTTCTTAATGAGATTGTCCCAGGCGAGGATGCGGTTCTGAGCTGTTAACCAGAGAAAAAGGGAGATCTTGGGCCAGAGAAAAGGTTGCCAGACTTTGCTCCATATTCCTTCAGGGGCTTGATTCGGAGGGTTCATTTGGAGGTGGTAAGCTTCTTTGACCGAGAAAATTCCTGAGGTGGAGTGACCCCATCGAAGAATATCCCTGCCATCCTTAAAAGGAATCTTCCTGAGTTGCATGCATTCCTGCCACGGTAGAAGGTCGAGGTCCTCCACAATATGTAGGTCTGTTTTGCTGGTCTTCCATGGTCTCCATTGCTGTCGCCCGTGATTTGGGAGCCAGAAGTCCTTAACCTTTTTGAGGCCGTATTGCTGCAGCTCGATCTTAAGAGGGTGAAGGCTTTCCAGTTCATCAAGAGGAGGTAGTTGTTGCCACGAGTCCTGCCAAAATAGTGCACTTTCACCATTCCTTATTTCCCAGAAGGCGTGTTGTTGTATGAGGGAGCGATTCCGCCAAGCCCTGTTCCAGATATTGGATCCTTGCCTCGGCTCGTTAAATCTGATTCGCTGGTCGTTTTGCACTGCTGGTGCATATTTTTGCTTCCAGAGCTGCGCCCAGATTTCATGTGGGTGTTGCAGCCATCTCCACCACATCTTGGCTCCCATGACCTGGTTCATTTTCCCCGGGTCCCTAATGCCCAGTCCTCCGAATTTTTTGGGTCGACACACCTTATCCCAACCAACAAGGGCCCATTTTCTATTGCCCTGGTGTCCCTTCCATAGAAAATTACGTTGAAGACTCCTGATGGATTTGATGACCGAAATGGGCGCAGCCAAAGCAGTGAAGAGGTAAGTAGGTAACGCTTGCAGGACTGACTTAAGAAGAACTAATCTAGCCGCAATGTTCAGAGGTCGGAAGGTCCAGCTATTCAACCTGTTAGCAATGGATAATAGTAGGCTATCCCATGAGATGGATCTCGCCGCTTCTCCAGTTAGGGGTATGCCTAAGTAGGTGGAGGGGAGGGAGCATCTATCTATGCCAAGAAGTCTTGAGATGTGGGCCTGAACCGAGACTAGCGTATTGAAGAAATAAAGTTTGGACTTATCTAGGTTGAGCAGCATACCTGACGCATCCGAGAAGTCAGAGAGAAATGAGTTGAGCTTGGTTGCCTCTCTGGCCGTAGGAGTATTCATAAGGAGGGTGTCATCGACAAATTGGCTATGCGAGGGCGCCGGGTTCAGATTGTGGAGTGGCATCCCCTCAAGCGTTCCTTCTAGGACTGCTGCTTTTAGATATCGGCCAAGGCCTTCTGCCATAATTACGAAGAGAAAAGGAGATAAAGGATCACCTTGCCTGATTCCCCTGGTAGAGCGGAAAGGTCGAGAGGGTGTGCCGTTGACAAGAATTGAGAAAAAGGAGGAAGTGGTTAGCTTGAGAATCCAGTCCACCTAGTCGTTCGAGAAGCCAAAGGAATCCAGTACCGACCGCAAGTATTGCCAACTTAACCTGTCAAAATCTTTTGAAAGGTCAAGTTTAATGAGCATACCTGGTGTTTTGCTTGTCTTCAAGGAGTGGATCACCTCATTGGCTAATATGACACTGTCCATAATTTGTCTCCCCTCCACATAGCTAGACTGCTCCTTTGAAATGATAAGCGGCAGGAGCGGTTTGAGGCGATTGGCAATGGTTTTCGTAATTATCTTGTAAATGACATTGCACAAGGAGATTGGATGGAACTGCTTCGGGTGTGTGGCCCGTTCCTCCTTGGGGATGAGAGTGATGAAGGTTGCATTTAATGCCGAGAGAACTTGTCCATAAGTTCTGGATTCTTCAACTGCCAGCCAGACATCTTCCTTGACCATGTCCCAACAGTGATGGAAGAAGTCCGTGGTAAAGCCATCGGGTCCGGGTGCTTTCCCTGGGGGCATGTCCTTTACGGCGGAGTCCACTTCAGACTGATTGATAGGCCTCATCAAGGCTTTGTTCTGCTCCGAATTGATCAATCGTGGTATATGCCGGGTGACTTTTTGGATGGCCTCCCCCCTGCTTGTGTTGGTCTCTGTTAGGAGATCTTGATAGAAGGAATTAAGCACCTCCGCTATTTTGTCATGCTCTCTTATTGGGACACCTTGCTCGTCCTCCAGTTGGGAGATGCGATTAATGTATCGTCGGTGCGTCATCGCCCTGTGGAAGAATTTTGTGTTGCGCTCCCCCTCCTTAAGCCATTGGACCCTTGATTTTTGCCTCCAAAAGATCTCTTCTTGTTCTCTACAGGTCTCTAATTTCATTAACAACTGTTCCTCTTCCCACGCCAGGCCCTGCGTTCGATTCCCTGCTATGAAAGTGCACTGGAGTTCTTCTAATTTCCCTTCTATTTCCCGCTTTCTAAGGAGAATGTCTCCAAATGTGGATTTATTCCATTGTTTTAGGTACCATTTGAAGTTCTTGAGGCGCTGCTGGAGTTTGTACATATGAGTGCCATGCTCAATTTCTGCTTGGGCCCATCAGGTGTGAGCTAACTGATGAAAGTCTGGATGAGAGATCCAAAACTTTTCAAAACGGAAAGGTTTGGGCCTAGGTGGGAAGCCCGGGTCCATGCAAAAGACGATGGGCCAGTGGTCCGACCCTGCTTTCCGGACAATATTTGCTTCCAAAGCCTGGTCGCTTTCAAGGAGAGCCTTGGTCACTATAAAACGGTCCAGTCTACAAGCCACGTGCTGGTGCCCTATTCTTTTATTGGACCAGGTAAAGATGCCATTCCGGGTTTCCATGTCAACCATGTTCAGTTGTTCTATTAGGGTTTTGAACATACCGCTGTCCTGCTCCAACCTCTTTGAGCCGCCTATTTTTTCCTCCAACATTAGGATCATGTTGAAGTCGCCTCCAATTATCCAGTGCGGAGTGTGTATTAGGATTTGAACATATTGAAGAGATCGAATAAATCTTTCCTTGTCTTGCATAGACTGCGGACCATAAACGTTTGTGATAGCGCCATCCTTGGAGGAGGCCACATCTTTGTAGAGAGCTGTTATAGTGTTTCTGGTGGAGAAGGGATGAAGTAAAGTGACCACCTGCGGGTTCCAAAGGATAGCGAGTCCTCCTGCCGCCCCCACTGAATCTTGGTAAAGGAACTCCCCATTCTTCCAACTGTTTCGAAAAATATTCTCCGCCTCCCTCCCTGCACATTTGGTTTCCTGCAATAATAGGATATCTGGATTCTCTGTTTTGATGCAATCTCGGAGGATCCGTTGCTTGGATCTTCCATTAAGTCCCCTGATATTCCAAGATATTATCTTCATTATGAGGATGGTGGGGGGAGGTGGATATATCCCTCCGAAAGCCTTTGTATCTGCCCAGAGTTGATCATTAAGTGCCCTGCTTCCTTAATGAGTTGCTGGGCTGGTTTGCGACCACGCCTTCTGTTTTCCTTGGTAGTTTTTTTTTGCTCGATGGTCGGATCTGCCGAGATACCCAGCCTGGCTGTTGATCCCGCTGTTGAGTTGGTAAACACTTTATGCACTTTCCTTAGCTGATCCACTGGGAGGTGCTGTAGATCCTTTTGATTGAGTGCTTCTTCCAGTTGTTCTAGGTCAATGTCTGCCAGATCCGTTTCATCCATGATCATATTAGTATATTCTTCCCTGCCGGATTGAGTTGACTGAGTTGAATCCTTTGGATGTGTTGGATGTAGCACTTCTAGGCCTTTGCCTTTTCCTTTCTCTGAAGCTTGGGGGGGGGGTTCTGTGAATTCGTCTCTTTCGCTAGCTGGTTCAGGGCATCAAAAGAGTTCTTGGAGGGGACCTTTGGGGCCGAACTCTGGTTCTGTTTTCTTGGAGGGTTCTTTCTCCTGCCTATGACGTTGGTAAAACCGTCCTTTTGCTTGGCTTCAGAGGGCTTAGGGGCTGGGGCGTTCAAGGGGCAGTCCCTGAACAGGTGACCGTGCTCGTGGCACTTCCGGCAGCGAAAGGGTATATGATCGTAGTCGATTGTTTGGTTCCAGACCTCATCCTGGTATTCTAGAGTGATGGAGCCCGGCAAGGCCTTCGATATGTCCATATAGATGCAGATACGGGCATATGATGTATACTTTCTTATCTTTGTGGCCTCTGACGCCTTGACGTATTGGCCCACCGTATTCCCTATGCCCATGAGTATTTCTTCCAGCCAAAATTCCTGAGGCAGGGAGTAGAGCCTGATCCAGACCGGAGCTCTTGTGAAGTCTTCTTGTTCTGGGTTGAATCTATCAGTCCAAAATCTTAGAAAAAGGCCCGCTGAGTTGTAGAAATATGGTCCATTGTCAAATATTCTGTCTTTGTTTTCAAGATTGTATAGTATGATTGTGAAAAATCCCTTGGAGCTGAGCTAAACCTCATAATCTCCTTTAGGGTTCCACCATTCTTTAATCCAACGAGCGAGATATCTCTCAGTCGGCCAGAGGCCCAATAATTTACCTATCAGTGCGTGTTCCATCATAAACTGGGTGTGTTCCCCCACCCTAGTCGATTTTATTTGGTACAGAGGTGGTTTATCCAGTTGAGGGATGCACTTTCCTGGCAGCCAGTTTTTGGAAGCTTGCGTGTGAGATGTACTGGGTTCTAGCTCCATTTCTTTACTGAAAGCTTGTTCCTGGGTAAACAGCTGTTCCCTCATATGCACCGGTGGTTCGAAATCCGGCCTTTTAGCGTGGGACCCGTCCTTGTCGTTAGCGGCGATGTCGCTGTACGAGGGGGGTTTCCCCCCCTCCCTTGAGCTCATTGTAAGGCGAACAGGGACCGTGCTGAATTCTAGTCTGCAGTTCGATGTATTTGGCGGTCAGTGCTCTGGCGTCAGAGCGCGCATCAGGCGAACACGGGTGGTTGAAATTTCAGTGCACTAGGGTTTGTCTCCTAGTTGCAGAGCTCCACTTCGCATCGGTCTATATTCTATTAAATAAGTTTTTAAATATTAAAATAATTTTTAAATATTTATAAATTTATATTGATATATTGTATTAGTTTTAAAAATAAAGATGGATATATAAAACAAGTGTTCAACACAATTAGAATCCATTTGTTCAAAACATTTAGAATCCATTTCTAAAATTTTAAAGGGATGGTGGTTAAGGATGATAATAATATATATATACTTAGAGAAAAACCTATTTACTAAAAACATGCACGATTTATTAAAAATATTAAAAATATGTATGGTTGATGGGTTAATCAAAGATTTTAGAATGATTGGTCATTTGAAGATTAGTGAATGACACTTTGTGTGCAAGTTGTGAGCATCTTTATGGCCATTGCTGTGAGAGGGAGGGATGGTTTGCAAATTCATACTCAATGTTTTGACATATGGTGTTTATATAACTGTGAATGAGGTTTGTTTTAAGTATAATTGGGAAATATTTATAGGTTTATATTGATATATTGTATTATTTTTAAAAATAAAGGTGGGGATATAGAACAACTCTTTAAAACAATTAGAATCCATTTCCAAAATTTTAAGGGGATGGCAGTTAAGGACGATAATAATATATATGTTTAGAAACAAAAACAATTCACTAAAAACATGCATGATTTATTAAAAATATGCATGATTGATGAGTTAATCAAAGATTTTAGAGCAAGGGTCATTTGAATATTAGTGAAAATATACATGATTGATGGGTTAATCAAAGATTTTAGAGTGACAGGTCATTTGAAGATTAGTGAATAACACTTAATGTGCAAGTTGCGAGCATCTTTATGGCCATTGGTGTGAGAGGGAGTGATGTTGTGAGAGCGCAAGGTGGCCTCATGGTGTCCAAGCAAGGATGAGTCCAAGTAAAGGGAGTGTGAGAGTATAAACCATCATGTAGTGTAGGTTTAGGATTTAATCATGAGTGACATGGATTTAGTGGTTTTTTTAAGTTTTTATTTTTTTTAAATGCCAAATTCATTTCCTAAGTCGATGAAAAACATGTCTCCAAAGTTTTTTAGGGATGTCATGAGCATATCCTAAACATCTTCCCCTAAATGGTGGAAACATAATTGGAATGTCTCTAAATCCCCAAAACATCAAAATAAATAAATAAAGGTTTTCAAGGTGAAGATGCACCCCCATACAACATAAATTGATTGTTTGTACAACCTAAATATCTCTTTAATATCTATTCAGAATTATGTTGATCTTCTTTCACATCTTTTAAAACAAAAAATATCTGCAATAAATAATTAAAATTTTATGAAGGTTTATAATCCAAAAATATATTTCAAATAATTCAAAAATCAGATTTATCTTTTTTCACATTGAATGGAAAATGTCTTCCTAATAAATAATTGAAATTTTATATCAACTTATATATGAAAAATATGTTTTAAATGAATAATTCAATATTCATATTTATCATCTTTCACATCCTTAATTTATATTGTTTAAAGAAAACATATTTCTTTTAATAGGTGAATCTCTTGTGGGAGAATGAAAAGATAGAATTCAAATTTTATGAGTTTGTAATTAAGAAACGCCTTTCAAATGACTAATTAAAAAAGGATATTTATCTTCTTTCACATCCAAAATTCATATTGATTAATAAAAACATGTTTTCCTCAATTGTTATCCATGCCTTCATATCCTTTCGAAGAATGAAAAGATAGAATATATTATTTAAATGTCGAGGGTTGATTCTTTAGTTTTTCTTATAACAATGCTCAAACAAGTCTATCAGGATAATAAATGGTTTTGGTGGAAAAGATATCAAAAAGTAAAACCGCAAGTTATAAAAGACAATGAACTTGCAATAACATATGTAGTTCTCGAATTTATTGCACTTTATAGAAAGGAGAGAAAGAACTTATTGAGTATTGGTGTTATTTCAAGAAAAGTGTGTAAACGGAAAGTCCACATATCTACCTTAGTGCATCCAACCATACCATTCAATTGCATTGATTAGAAGCAATCAACATATATAGCATGAGCCCTATGGACCTACATGGTATATTTTGGGCCTTGTAGAGCCCAAATCTTGCACTACATAACACATAAAGATTAATGTCATTATACAAGCTTAAATAATGAAGGAGTTATATAATTAATACTATATCATATCAATTATTTGGCACATGTCCATAATAGTGTGTATACTCACACACATGTATGTATGTAACACACACACACACACATATATTGATATAGAAACAATTGCATGCTAATAGAATTTGTCTAGAAAACTAAAACAAAAAATGAAGTAGTAAGTGCCAAAAAATCGACAACTTCTCTCAATTTAGAAAGAGAAAATGAAAACATTGGAAAACCTTTTGATATATTGTTGTAACAAATTATCCAAAGTTCAACAAGTATTAAAAGAAATAAAACAACAACTAACTTGCATAAAACTTACTGGAATTCTAAAGATATGTGTCCCTTATTTTGGGAGCTTCAACTTTCCTCTTCTCTGCATGACAAACAATGATATTAGAACATAGTAGGAAAATGAAAATAACACATGTTTGAATATCACACAATAATGAAATATTGAACAAGATATAGACAAAAACCTTACGTATGTTTTGTTATCATTTGAAGGAACCTCTTGCCATTGTTGTACAAATTGGCACAAAGGATAATAATTAGAACTCCAAGCATTGTCATGGAACCTCTAAGTGCAAAATCTAATGTGGAAATTATAAAAATTTATGTAGTTATTGTTGGGTGCTAGTTTTGACCCTTTCCCTAGGCCCATTCATCTCCATTTTGATTGTAGAAACCTCTATATTTTCCCACTTACATTTGATTGATGGCATAATGAGTAAAAACGAGGTAATATGTTGTATTTTTGTTATTAACTCTTAGTTTTTCTTGTAACTAGTATTAAAATATATTTCTGCAACAAATTGCCTACAATTAAGCTATTACATGAATTAACCATGTTAATGATATATTACAAGAATCGAAGGTTAGCATACTTCTACTCCCTCAAATGGATAATTTCCACTTTGAGGAACTTCATTGATATCACAAGATGGTAATTTACCGATTTTTCCATTCTCATAGCATTTGACACCAAGTGGTCAAATGCATGGCCAAACCCATCAGGAAATTACAAGAAATTCACAGAATCAACTGCAAATATGCAATTGTGTTCAAAAGACTAGGAATTCAATGCCTCAGAGTGATGAATAAGGTTCAACCAATCAAAATATTGAGGATTCAATGCAGATGATCATGGTAGACTTATGTTGGGTGCTAAAATGAATATCTAAGCATTATTTATGTAATTAGTTTTGTAAAATAGAGTGCATATGAAAGCACCTGAATTTCCTTAAAAAATGTATAATATTAGAGACATGGGATACATACAAGTTAATGAGAATTTTACGATTATGAACCAATACATATTGTAACTGTTGATTTGTGTTAAAGCTTAATTCAATGGAGTCCTAAATTTCATTTATGAGTTAGACTTCTTACTCAATCTATTTTTTCTCTAAACAACATATTCTAGGAGCCCCCCCTGGTATGTGTTGTATTTTCATAGTCGTTTTAGAATTATTTTTCCTTCATTTCCTATATATTCATATTTGCTATTATAATTTCCTGTAGATTAAGAATTTTCCTTTAAACAGATTACATGTAATGATACACTGATTATGGTGATTAATGATTGTTTCATATATTGATTTTAAAGACAATCAGATCCTTGAATTATCTTTTAGCTAATGTTCCATACCAAGAATCATCACATAAATACACTCAGAGTTTAAACTAAGTCTATAATTACTTTATTCTTTTCTTATTGGTACATTTTTTTTACTGCATTGAAAAGATTGGTTTATTTCCAGTCATCCTTTTCACTCATATTCAAAATTATTCATCTCTAATTTCAGAGCTTAGTTGAATAAAAAATAGTGCTTTGTAAGTGAGAACACGGAGCATTTACTTGTAATGTGACTCCCTACCAATTGATAGTCAAATCCAAGTGATTGTGATCAAAGGAATTAATTTATGTTTGTGAATCTGACACTTTACTGTTTGGATTTTAATAGAAGTTTTTAGGCAATTTCAAGATTAGTTATGCATATATTGTACCTGTACCTCATAAGTTTACTTACATGGATTGATAGCAAATGATGAGGAATATAGACCACTAGATTAACCTGACATTTTGGCACTATTTTCGGGGAGGCACTATAGGAATTAGTTTTGAAATTGCATGTTTTCTGTTGTTTTCTTTATTCTAATTCTCTTAAATCTTTTATTTTCAATATTTTTTTTCATATTTATGTTTGCATTTTTAGTTTTGATATGTGCATTTTCAACGGGGAGGAGTGAAAATGGTAAGACGACAGGTAAGAACCACACATTTACTTTAGTGAGTATTCACAAGTCCTCTTCATGCGTATGTTGAATGCATGAACCAATTAGTCCTAGAGATAGTAAAGGTAGTTTCATTAAATCTGAAAAAATAAGTGTTTTAGAAAAATCAAAACCCCCCATAAAACAACTTACTAAACCAAATTCACAACCATCTACTAATACACTTACTAAAACACCTTCTTCATCATATTCAAAACCATCTACTAATTCATCTATCAAACCATACAACCACCTATCAAGACATCCACAAAACCCCCCATTACTAACTTGCTTGTAGGTACTAAAAAGGATACATGGAAAAGAATTGTTGTGGAAAGCTCAAAGTAAATTAAATAAAAGATATTGTAGAACCATTTGAATATCTATAAGGAACACTAGAAGGTTGGAGTAAACAATTTTGGATATTTTGGGAGAACATGATGGATGATGAAGAATATCATATTGGAGGAGGAGGTAGAATACCAAGAAGAGAAGGTGAAGGTGAAGAAGGACCAGGAGATTGGGAAGAAGGACAAAGAATACCAAGAAGAGAAGGAGGTGGAGAAATCATTCCAGGAAGTGGAGGTGAATGAGAAAGAGTTCCAAATAAAGATAATAATATAATAGGTGAAGAGGAAGAAGAAGTTACATTTGGTTTTTCTATTTTAGATATACCTATTGAATTTGGAAATGAGTTAAAGATGAAAAATATTCCACCTTCCATTTTGCCTAATTTCTATGGTATCCCTTTTGAAGATCTTGATGGATTTTTATTTAAATTTGATACTTTATGTCAAAAATATGGGTATATTGATGATCATTACAAGTTGTGATTGGTTCATGCCACTCTAAAAAGAACTGCATTAAAGTGGTTTATGGGACTAGGTGAAAGTACAATAACACATTGGGTGACCATGAGGAAGATCTTTCTTAAGAAATATCAAGCCTCTTGTAGGCCAAGGGATTTAAAGGAAGAAATTTTTAGGATGGCATAGCAGGAACAAGAAAACTTAGAGGACTACCTGGAAATATTTTTGTACAATTTGCCAAAATCAAAGCATAGTTCCTTAAATTTTGATCTCATTTGTACCAATTTATTAAAGACATTCATGACAAATATATTGATATTATTAATTTCATGGGTTCTTGTGATATCTCATCCTTACCATTTAAACAAACTACTAATTTGTGCAGAAATTATTCCAGGGGAAAAGCTAAAGAGAGAAAACGACATAGGGTTTCCCTTTCAAAAGTAACAAAATATGCAACAAGGAGTATTAGTAAGGCTGAAATTGGTAACTTGATAGAAAAATTTAAAACTTAACTTATGGGTACATTAACTTCTAAATTTGATGTTTTTAATGCGAAGAAATGACAAAAATATGAAACTACATCCTTAGCCATATTTTGTCCTGATTGTAGAAAGAATAATCTTAAGAATCAATGTCCACTAAATAGCATTCAAAGTTTTGCAACTTGAGCAGAAAAGCATGTGACAGAACATTATCCCTCGCTGCTTGGACTAAAATCCATTTTCAAAGGAGATAATGAAAAATCATAGAAACTTTATAATATAGCACCCAGATGACCATGGAAGTCAAGGCTAGCAAGTATGTCACAAGATCCTTCTAATCATTTTTCTACATTTTCCACTCAGAGTCTTGCACAAACATATTGGAGTGCTCCCATGCCATGTAAATCATGACCTCCACAACAAAACTATAATCCACCTTATCAAACAATTCGAGAGGAAATAACCATGGTAATCAACCACCCTATAATTCTCAACAACAACAATATTCACATCAATATTAACCACAACAATCTTATCAACAACAACAATTTTACCCCCAACAACAAAAATATCAATCAAATCCACAGTACCCACAACAATCCTTTTCACCACTTCCACCACCATCTCAATTAACTCAATCTCAACCTCTACAAATCCCTTCAACCTAACAACCCCCATGACCTATACCAATTCCTTCCCATCCAGTAGAAAATACAAAAAATCAAAAGGACAAAGTTTTCTACAATACTGAAGTAGATAGTTTTCCCACTTATGTTATTGCTCTTGTAGTATTACAAGAATTTCCTGCAGAGATACATGAAATAAATCTACAGTTGGGAAAGGTAATAAGTTAGAAACCACCCATAATAATTGAAGAAGAGGTAGAGGAAAATTTGTTGGATCAAAATAAAATAGTGGAAAAATGGTCAGCCACTCCACATGAAAAGATTCAACACTCTAGAAAAATACCTTTTCCTAAATGATTATTGATAGAAAAGTAAGAAAAACCAAAAATATTACCTGAACTTGACATTTTAGAAGAATTGAAAAATGTTTTCATAAAAATTCCCTTATTACATGCCATTAAAGAAATCCCAATATATGCTAAAACAATGAGGGAATTGTGTAATAAGAAGATTGCAAGAAAATTAAAAGATCCTCAAAAAATACAAGTGATTGGGAAACTAGCAAGCTTGATAGCCACCAAACCAATTTAAAAAAAGTACATGTTGACCTTGGGATTCGAGTGGTTACAATATTTATCAACAACTTTGTTATCCCAAACACACTCATTGATTTAGGTGCAACAATAAATGTCATGACATTGACAACCATGCAAAATTTGAACATTTCCAATATTAGACCAACCCATACGGTTCTTGAACTTGCAGAAATATCAAAGATTAAAAGATAGGGTATAGTCGAAGATATCATTGTTTCATTAGACTCCTGGGAATACCCGACAAACTTCATGATTATTCAACCCAAATCCAATTTGGGTGGACATCCTCTAATCCTGGGTAGAACATGGTTGGCAACAACTGACATATACATTAGTTGTCGATCAGGAGACACAAGAATTACAAATGGAGATCAAATAAAAAACATTATACTTTACCCATGAGATAAATTAGTGAATGAATTAGATAAAGTTAAATGGTTAGAATAAATAGACACTGATAATGTGTTAGGTAGCTAGAGAGGTAGTGGGGGGGACCAGAGGGCCCATAGTGATAATAGTGGAGGCCATTCAATGTAAGGTGGAATAGGTCCACTATATTGTTAAATAAGACCCACTATGGTAATTAGATATAATAAATGTAAGAGGACTTCTTAGAAGGTTCTACTTCTAGAAGATTCCTCCTCTAGAATGTTATTAGGTGATGGTAGCACTATATAAAGGAGTTCAAGCAATGTAATGGGAAATGAAGAGAAGTATCATATTGTGAGTAGTATCTCAATAGGAGTATTCCCCCTCGAAGAGGCAAGTGAACAGAAGATGATCCATTCCATAATAGGATCCATTGTATGGTGTTGTCCTACCCGAAAGGTTTTTATTATTTCTTGTGTTTAGTATTGGGTCAATGATTTGGATTATTCTTATTGATATTGTGGATCTATTTTGAGATTTATCTTCAAGGAACTTAACAAGTGGTATCATAGAACTTTCCTTGGTAGGAAGTGTGGGAAAATATTTTTATTTTTTTAAGATTTATTTTTTCGAAAAAAAGAGGGTTGTGACACTCCAGATGATTTATGTAGGTTTTGGTGTAAACTTTTCAAAACCTGGTTGTATATCTGAGTTCCTCTCAGAAAAATACCCAAGTTTTAAAGAACGGAAAAAATAATAATAATAAATAAATAAATAAATTGGTTGTATATCTGAGTTCCTCTCAGAAAAATACCCAAGTTTTAAAGAAAAAAAAAAAGAAAAAAGTTTGAAACGGAGTTCGGGAAGTCAAGTTATTTGCATTTTAAAATCTGCATTTTTTAGGGTTCTTTTCCGCGTATGGTCGCGTGATTTTTTTTTTATTTCTATAGTATCTGGGGATGAATTTTTCAAAAACAATTGCATATATGAGTTCCTCTCACAATTCCACCCAATTTCAAAACACAAAGCATCAAAATCAGAGCTCTAGAAGTGAAGATATTGTTGATTTAAAATCATTTATTTTGGGGGTTTTTTCATGACGGCAGCGGGAATGCAGAGTTCATAACTTTTCATAAGGTTCTCATATTGCTACCAGAATAATACCATTGGATAAATTATTTTAATATATTTCTTTTGGTATATTTTATGTGGTGTTTCCTATGAGTATTTCCTCTCAAACCCTCATATAAATTCTACAGATAACTGAAGCATTCAAAGACCAATGGAATGACACATTGCATGACCTTGTAGATGGCCTCACAGACGGACTCAAGGATAGTTTTCATATTATTCAAGATTCATTGGATAACATGCAAGATATATTTCTTATGGCAGACATCGGGGATGAATATAATCAAGAAATATATGCTTGGTATGATTTTGAGGCCGATTGTGATGATTGGTATATGGATAGTTGTCATTTTTGGGATGACAACCACTTCCATATTTTATTTGATAACTCTAATCCACCTTCTGTAGAGAACATCAATGTGACACATCATGAGCTATTTATGATTACCAGTGTCCAACCTACATATTCTACAATGGTATTGTTCCTTCCAGATTCATCTTTGACCCTTTCCCACTATGTGGATGAATATTCTTATTTGGATCCATATGATAGGTGTTAGTATTGGGAGCATCATTTTTAGTTGGTTATTGGGTAACGATATCTTCCGTGTGGATTTCACATGAGCAATTTGACATGGGACCCTGTCTTACAATGATGGTTGGCCTACTTCAACATGGTGGCTTCCATTTCTCAATGGGACCCTAGTTCTCTAGTCTACTTTAGTACTATGGTCCACACTTATCCCTGGGACCTTAGTATATGGTTGTACATCAAGCGTTGATGACAATTCTTTCATAAGGGGGATGGAATGTTAGGTAGCTAGAGAGGTAGTGGGGGGGACCAGAGGGCCCATAGTGATAACAATGGAGCCATTCAATGTAAGGTGGACTAGGTCCAATATATTATTAAATAAGGCCTACTATGATAGTTAGATATAATAAATGTAAGAGGACTTCTTACAAGGTTCTACTTCTAGAAGGTTCCTCCTCTAGAATGTTCTTAGGTGATGGTATCACTATATAAAGGGGTTCAAGAAATGTAATAGGAAATGAAGAGAATTATTGTATTGTGAGTGGTAGCTCAATAGGAGGATGCCCCCTTGAAGAGGAAAGTGAATATGAGAGGATCCATTCCATAATATTATCCATTATATGGTGTTTCCATACCTCAAGGGTTTGATATAATAAAGTGGTGGTTTTTTATATTGTTCTATGAATCTTTGTGGTGTTTTTGTATGCAAGTTTTTGGAGCATAACATAATGAAATAATTCAACCAGTTTTAACCATTGCACAAGCTTCAAAGCTTAAGGAAAATGAAAAAGAAAATTAGTTCAATGATTTTATTTCTCATCTTGATTTTCCTCCATATTTATGGGGTAGGAATTAAATTTTGAACCATCTACATTATCATCTCCAAAAGATTCATTATTGCAATCTGAACATTTTTTTGTTGATTATCTTGTTGGGCATAATTTTCAGAAGACATGCACAACAAATATATTAACATTTTTATTTCAAACTATGTTTCATGTAAACTTTGTAACAAATTCCTGTAATAAAACTCT
>ML806254.1:135932-151578 GCA_009831015.1 Picea engelmannii | reverse complement strand
ATTTCTTCTTCCATCTGGCCCTAGCTGTAGTGGTGGTGCTAGCAAGTGGGGGTGAGGGTGGTGCGGTTGGAGTGAGTACTAGAATCTGCATCAGGATTCCTTCTATTTGGGGAGGGAGGGATGGTAGAGGGACCATCACGAGGGATATAGATACCATACTGGAATGGCAAGAACCATGTTAGGAAGGCTAGGCGTTGCAGCTACCTGGAAGGCTTGTACTCCTGGTGGGGGGTAGAAGAAGGGGATTTGAGTAATGGCTTGGGGGATTGTCTCCCAAACTGGTATTTGACCTTGGGGGAGGGTGAAATCAGGGGTAAGTGGTGTCGTGGGGTTATCAGGGGGTTCCTGAGGTGGGATGTCTACGACTAGTGGGACGTCAAGGGTGAAGAAGCCTCGATGGGAGGAATGGTATCTCCAGTTTCCATTCCATCGAAAGATATGACACACACTTGTGCTGAGAGATGTATGAGTGGAGGTGCTCCATGGTATGTCCTAGCAAAGATGGGTCTTTGAAAATGTCGGGGCCCATCTCGATGAGTGGGTAGGCATCAAAATTAGTGTGGACAAGAGGTAGGATGTTATCAATGTTGGAGGAAGGGTTGGGCTCGTAATGTGAAACTTGGTCGATGGTGATGATCTTCCTGTTGTGGGGGAACATCATCGTTCGAAACACAGAATATGTCATAGCCTTCATAGTGTACATGTAGCTATGTCCGAACAAGATGTTGTAATCGAGCGGGGCGTCAGTAACCTCAATGTCAATCAGAATGGTTTTTCCCCCGAGTTCAACGAGGACATTTTGAAAGAGCCCTTCAGGAGAGGATGATTGTCCATCACAAGATCTCAAAGTGATAGCAGATGGTATTATCTCAGGGGAGCCAAGTTTCTCCCAGACGGTTTTGGACATGATGCATGTGGATGCACCTTCATCAATGATACATCGATGAACTATGATGTTTTGAATTTTGACTGGTATCTGGAAAGATACCAAAGAGGGGAGATGGGGTTCTCCACAATCTAGATCAAATGTGATGAGTCTAGTATCAACAGGGTCAACTGCCCCCAAGGAGGAAAGCAATGATTTTCGTTGAGTGGGGCAGGTTTGGAGGACCTCCAAGACTAACATGGTCACAAGAGATTGTGCCAAGTCATCGACCAAACTATAATTGTGTTCCACCCTAGCTTGAGGGTTGTTGACATTCCGTCGTAATGGGATGCGAGGAATACGAATGGGTGTTTCAGTGTTAGGGCATGGAATCATCAAGGGTTGTCCGGCTATAACTGGAGTTGTTTCCGAAGTGGTGGGAGTAGATTTAGGGAGTGCAGTGTATTGACGACTGTGCGTTTGTAGAATAATTTATTATTCGCTAGTGAGGAGGATAGTGCGATCCGCCAGATCCCTTGGATTTTGATACTGTCCCATTTGTGGTGGGGCAGGGTGCATTTCTTGTTGGGTATTCATCACACCTTGATGTGGAATAGGGTTTTGTAACACTGTCGAGGGTGGTTGTTGCAAATACTGTTGTGGGGCCTACTGAGGGGCAGGCAGAGCTGGAGGATGTGGCGCATTCATGGAATCTTTCATCCATTTGAAGTAGACGATTTAGGGGCAATGGTGAGTATAATGACCATGCTCACTGCAAAGGGCACAAGGGAAGTTCATATGGATGTTGTTATTGTTCCTCCCTTGGCGTTTGCTGTTATTGCCCCCTTGGGGGTTCTGGTTCCCCTAATTCTGGTTTCCCCCAGTAGGTTGGTTCTGTTGGGTGTTGTCTCCCCCTGGTCCTGGATTATTATTGTTTCAAATTTTTCCTTTCTTTTTGGCATTATTCAATGGATGGGCCGTATTTTCCGTATTCAGTTGTTCAAAATTTTGAAATTGCTGAATGGGAGAGGGTTGAACAAATTTAACCCCAACGTGTGGTTTTCCTTGTGATGGAGCCATGGGATGTGGAGGGCCAGGAAATGGAAAATATGGATTACTTTGTGGCAATGATATGTAGGGTACATAGGAAGGTGTAATGCTTTCACTAGAGCTCAGGGTGTAAGCTAAGGTAGAGGGGGTACCAGAACTTGGTTGACTAGCCGAGCGCATCATGGGTGTTGACGCGGGTCCACTCATGCATGGGGGAGAAGCAACAGAATATGGTTTTTGATAAGGGGGAGGAGGGTAATAATAGGGTCCTCCATACACCAATGGATGTTGGGGTGTACTGTACATAGGTGGTGGTTGGATGTATGGGTTGTGGTGTGTGTTGTGGCACCAATCAATCCATCCGCTGAGTGAGACATCCCAGGTTTGTCCTGACCGAATGGTATGGGTCTCGGGGCGTCAGGTAGTACTTTTTATAAGTATCCTGACTGTGAATAAATGAGGTCGTACTATTGAGCCTTGCTGATGGCTTCCTCTTCATATTGGGGGAAGGTGGAGGCTGCATATTTGGCAAGGAGGGGAACAAGTGATCTGAGAAACCAGTCAAGGCATTGTTGCTTGGTGGTTTCTGATTTACATAAACCACGTCACTGACGCCATTCGTGAATGTGGTCAGCGATATGTGTGGCTGAGGTTTGTTTAAACTCGGAGAGTAATTATATACCATTGTCGTGGCGAATTGGTAGTTGAAAGAAGGTCAAAAATGTTTTGGCAAAGGATTCAAAAGTCACATGGGACCCTGATTTTTCATCTACATACCACTTGGTTGATGGGTCGGTGAGTGTGCGCTAAAATAACCTTAATCGAACAGAGTCATCCATGATGTTTTTTTAAGAGAACCATAGGTGTAAGGTCATGACATGGTTGGTAGGGTCTTCTCCTACCTTTCCTTCAAACTTGGGAATGTCTGAAGGTAGTTTGGTAGGCATTGCAGGCCATGTGGGGGTGTGAAATATAGGATTGTTGGTGAGCTTACTCAAATGCGGTATGTTGAGGGAAGCCAAGTATGGAATTAGAAGTGGTGGTGGAGGATTGGTTCCAGTCATGGTGTGAGTGGTTTTTCTACCTGACCCGTGAGGGGGGTTAGGTGGGGTTGTACTTCCCCCTTGGGAAGAAGTTTGCTCCCCACTTCCTTGTAAAGGAGAGCTAGTGGATGGTTGGCCTTGGGAAGTGGACCCAAGTAAAGTGGAACTAAGCAAAGTTGATCCCAATATAGTAGCACTCACATGGGTGTGAGAGGGTTGGGCCGATGAGTTGGCGAGACTAAGAAATCCTCCTAAAAGAGGAGGGAGGTTCTGAAAGCATCTGGAATGACGGGGATTCTGTGGGTCCCCTATGATATCCGAGTAGCAAAGTGGATGTGTGAAAATGGTGATGAGAGCAATAAAATGAAAAAGAATCTTTGTTATAATTTTGGACCTTCACAATATATCTCTCAATCACATGTAATCACAAGAGAATCATACATAAATCACTTGAAAAGAGGCATACATGTGGGTAGGTGGATTTTGTTCGCATGGGAGAACAAAGAAAATAAATTCTCGTGTCCTAAAATATGTAACATCCTTCCTCTCAAATAGCACTGGACCTTCCAATAGCACTCAACAGTGGGGTCTGAAGCCACCAAAAGAAGAACTAGTGAAGGATGAAACAATAAGTTATAATGAGGGGTAGAGGATGCATATCCCAAAAGAGTTGGTGATATTTCCCAATAGCCACACAAAATCTGAGCAACCCACAATTTCCACCTGGGTAGATGTCCTAAAATTTGGTCACTAGGTACCTCGGTCAAAGTACGACATTTAGATTTTCAACCTCAGAAATGGGTCACGGGTTGGATCCCTTCCAAGAGGTGGGTGCCTCAAGGGGGGACGCACAAAACAACCAGACCTCATCCTTCGACCCTTCATGGGTATGTCCCTGCTTTATGGTGTAGGAACATTTGACTTGGAGGATTTTTAAAGTTCTCTATTTGTCAACTTCTAATGTTTGAAGATGTGAGAACTAGATAACGGGGAGTTATTTGGATGCCTATCCCCGAGATCCTACCTAGACTAAAAAAATTCTTTTGGCACCTCCTGTGGAGGAAAACTTAGTGAGTTTTTAGAAAAAAATTAGATGTGGTTGTTTGAGAGATTGGGGGTGTGAACCAATCTCATTCAAATTAAGTGGGAGTGGATGGTTCCTTCAAGAAAAAGTGGGACATTTCAGAATCCCTTTGGAGGAAACCTACTTCAACCTCCACAATTCGAGATGAAACTATGTAAGTGAGTAGTGACTTTTTGTGTGAGAAAGTGATGAAATGTGCCAACTTTTTAATAAGTTAGGTGTCACCTTGCAGCATGTGGACTTCGTGTGGTCCTTACAATTCTTGATTACTTATCTTACTAGATGCCATTGGTACAACCTTGTGGAATTTTAAAGTCCCTAGAGAACTAGCATGTGGACATATGGGTCCTTACCAATCCTTAAAACTCCCTATTGTGATTTAATCTAAGAAAGCTTCAAAAATACTATCCTAGATTGCAAGCATGTGGGCATGTATGGGCCCGTTACAATAATCTTTAAATTCCCCTAGTGATGTAAACTAAGAAAGTAGCTTCAAACTATCATATCTTTGCAACATGTGGGCATGTATGGGCCCTTACAAATTTAAGATGTTTTGAAAAGAAACTAAGAGGGGCCCTAGGGGGGCTTTTTCCTCTATTAAAGATTTTATTTTTAAGGGAGATGAAATCTTCCCTCTATCATTTTTCTGATTCTCAAGATCGCTCTATGGTGCAAGAGAAGAGCATACTCAATGATTGAAGTTTGATTTCTGGTCCCAATGCAAGTGTTTATATATGTGATAGTTAATGATTCCAACTTAACTTTTACAATCAAAACAAGCCATCCATGTGGCAACTCAAAGCAAAAAAAAAAGAAAAAATATGGTTTTTAACCCCCTAAGTGATTATGTTTTGACTAAACCCAAATAGGGAGAAAATTGATACCTTCCCCAGTATGGTCGCCAATCTGTTGTATCCTTTTCATCACTTGAATGAGAAAAAGAGGGACACTTGTAAGTCCAGTTGGGTCAGCTGAACAAGACAAAAGTTAGTGCAAGCGTTAGACACATCAAACACAAGAAATAAATAAACAACTAAGCTAATAACAACTAAAGAAACAAAACTAAAGTGCATAAGGAAATTACAACCAAAATCAACCAAGAAATTGACCAATATTCATGCCACCAATGGATAGATTGTATTAGTGGGAAAACACCAAAGAGAAATGGAGACTTATGGGTCCTCTCTTCCTCCAAGGGAGGGCTCTTTAATACCCTATGTGAGAGCTCTTCTTACAAATAGAAAACTAGAAAGGAAATGGTGAATAAATGCAAAGTGAAGTCCCTCAAGAGGTGAGGTGAATGGCTCAATGAAATGATGCTAGTATGCTCCAAGAAGGAAAGAGGTTCATTGTAGGAGAATAGAGGCAGTATAACAATACAAATAGATTCTTGGAAATATAGTGCAACCATGGCCTCTTTTTATAGAAAATGTTTCAGGCATTATCCAACCGGTCTTTAGTGTGAACAAGGGGATATTTAGGGCACCTTTAGGTCTTTGACCAACCCCTCACTCGGATTCAGTTCAGATTTGAGGGTCAAATAGACTTGGGAGATGAACCAGAAGTGGGTGGGAGGCCGACTAGAATCATAAATGCGTCATTCTCAGGTGTGCGCATCCCTTTACGTACACAGTCGCGCGTCGGGAGCCTGTGCACTTTTCCTGCATTTTTGACTGGTGCACATGCGCGTGCTTCCTTCATATTCTGAGCGCATGTTGATTTTAAAACCAGTTGTATAGTTTGTGCCCTTTGGAAATGCATTTTTTGGGCCATGCATGAACTAATATGTGTTTTGGAAATGTTGGATTCCTGTGACCATTTGCGGATGAAATTTCAGTGATAACACCAAAGAATTAGGGAGTTGGAGCTTCCTTTAGGTTGGAGCCTGAGAAACTAGGGGGTTGAAGCCTCCTTCCAGTTGGATCTAGAGAATTGGAATTTGGTGATTCTTTGATATATAAGAAAAGCATTCCATGGTTTTCTCCCCCATTGGGTTTCCACATAAAATACTGGTGTATCGTGTATTGTGTGGATGTGTCTATTATTGTTCATTATGCATTGATGGATGTTAGTGTTTATGATGCAATAATATATTGATGATGAAATTATGAACATTGTTGAATAAGTTAAAATAATATACATTGTGGTTAAAAGGATTAATAAGTGGTATAAATTTCTCATTACTGATTCACCCCCCTCTTAGTAATCCAACATAACATATACCAACGTCTACTTCTCTTCATTCCTCAAAACATTTCTTGGTCAATAGACCTTTACCGGGGAATCCTTACCTAAATCCCCTTTCATTATTACCTGAGCATACCAAGCCATACTTGAATGGATATCATCCTTCTCTGGATGTCCTCTAATCCACTGGTCTTCTGGAGAGTATCTAAGCACTATCTTTACCAGATTTTGGATCAACACCTTATTGATCCTTTGCCTTATCTTCATAAGAATATAAGCAATAGCATCATCCACATTCATTCACGTTGTTAACTTTTCTTGTTGATATAAGGTCATTAATGACCAAAATGATCCATCAACACACTATACTTTACAACCAACCATATGTTATTCTAAGTCTATATGTATTTCAAATATTTTTCTCTTTCATTCACATGCATAGACACACATTGATATACATTCCTTCTTGGGAATAACAAATTAATCTATAAGGATGTGAGCTCAAAAACTTGCTCATATTCTCATATTCACACATCACTTGGCCTCTTTCCAATAGCTATTTCTAAGTCCCATTAGTAGTATAATGTATCATTAAATACAATTAGCAAGGACAAGGGTTTCCCATTCTCTGGGTTCTTATCCATATTAGGTGTTCAATATTTCAAACCATGAACTTCCCAGCTTAGAAATCAAGGGGCTTAATTCCCAAACCATGCCAGGCCTCCAAGGGTACAATTTATTTCTCCCATCAATGTCTGAGTACTTTCACACTCTTAGCGGCCTACCTCCCTTATGAAAACCAAAACAATACAAGGGACTTCTTTTGATTATATTACAAACTTAAGGAGATCTTAATGGTTATTTCATTCATCCTTGGAACCTCTTAATTCCAAGCAACCGAGTCATTACTACTCGTAAAATCCATCACCATATTAAGTGGACAAACTATATCAATTTTCCCTCATTCCATTCCTCCATCACAAGGGAGTTTCCATAAGTGTATTATCCCTTAAGTAAACAAAAATCATAAATACATGAGGCTCTATCCACCCATGTTGTTAGACAACATTTCATTTGTCAAAGAAAAACTGTGTCCACTCTCTGAAACTCATATAATGACTAGGGCAGTTATCAAAGTTCTATTTATGGTTCACAGACTACACAACCTCAATTCCATCATTCTTTGTTCCAAACTCTTTTACTTCTATACATATTCATATTTATTTATCAATGTAGATTACATATTCAAACTTCTAGAGGAGTCAATCTAATTTTCCAACTAAACAAAATTATAATTCTTATTCCGTAATTGATATGCAATCCTTCTTCTCAAGGAACTTGTTCAATTAATATTTAAGTTTTAATACAGATAATTTTTTTTCCAACAAGCCCATATTGGCTATGAAAACCAAACCTTATGGCTTCTATCTATCCCATGTAGGCCTAGAGTTTGAACACCTATAAATCCAACCTCCTAACCCTCATTAGGCTAGTGGGGCATACAAAATTTATCTTTTATCTGATCTAAACCTCCTTTACTAACCACACCTATAAATCCAATTCAGGGCTCATAATCCAACTCTTCTCATCGAGAGATTTCCGACGACTATAATTATGCTCAAATCCGACCTCGGGATCAAAATTTATGGCCTCCTAAAGCTTTCTAGGTTTTTCCCTCCAAAGATCCACCTCACATCTATGTGGCACTCACATGGACCTCCGCCACCTGTACCATCCATTGTGGCACTACTTGAGCACTAAAATGGAGAGACACAAAACCTTCTATGTGGCATACATGGCCAACTCCTAACAAGAACATTACACATCCCAATGGGCGTAACTTGAAAACAAAACCATACCCAACTGGGCACTGGGGTCCTGCAGTGACTAATACAAATAAAAACATTCCCAGTTTCCAGTTAACTAGTTGCTCGGTCCCCAGAATCTTAACCCAACCGAGAACCTTACCCCACCAGGCATCGGGATCCCATGGATCCCCCAATAGCTGACACAATTTTTTTTTACTGGTTACTAGTTAACCGGTTATCTAAGCCCCATAGCCTTAACACAACTGGAACCTTAACCAATTAGGCACCAGGATCTGGGGATTCCATACTGTATCGCTCATTCAGAAACATCATATCTGGGTTTCCAAATGACACCAAAGGCACACACACCCAATGTGTGATGCCACCTTGCGTGACACTTCATAGATGGACCAGACGCCATGATGATGTGGCACAAACATGTGGTAACTAATTCGACAAATTTATGTGGATAAGCTAACATGGCATGACACATGGTTAATGACATGACATGACACGTGTAGGATGACATCATCACATCCTCCAGTTTTTTATGAAACTCTACACTAGAACCTTGACCCAAAATACACATAGAACGATGTCCTTCATGACATGTGGACCAACAATGACATGAACTATGAACTGACATTGAATTACATGTCACCACAAGGCACAAAGGGCCCCTTTCTATGGAACCCTTCCCCAGAACCTTGACCCAAGGGGAATCTGGGAAAATAAACTCCTTAGAAAGTCCTATCACATAGTCTTTCGGTCATCTGGTGGTCCGGTTATTTGGGGTGATGACTCTCTCCTGAGCTTACTTTGAAAATTGAAACTAAACTGTGACCCAGCTGGTAACCGTGGAACCGATAATTCCAAAATGCCTTCGTCGCAGTTCTACAATTTTTTGGTTATCTAGTGATCTGGTTAAATGGGACTCTACCCACCTCCGGGTTATTATCCTTCGACGATGAATGGTTAGGATCACTTTCCCAATGATCCAATGACTAATATTTAAGGCACTAAACCAAAGTCTTATGCCTAACAGAGGGCCCACAATTGACCTGCACCAATTCGATGCTAACACTTGTCATCCTCCATGTCATTTTTACCACGACCCTAACACTCTATGTCACCCTGACGTCATTCACATGAGACCAACATTATACTATGCACTTTCAATGGGGTTGGAACACTGCAAGGAACCATGATCCAACTAGGGTTCTAGGATCTAGGATTTCCCAAGAAGACCTTCATCGCAATCCTCCGATGTTTCGATTATTCGATGATCTGGTTATCCAAAATTCACTCATCTCTGGTTCCTACCTTTGACGACAATCTGACAGTCATGGTTCATCCTTCCCTCTGATCCAGAGGCTAGTTTTACCCCCGCTCATCATAGTACTACTGAGAATCGATCAACCTGATCCAACAAGGCATTGAAGCCTATCCACCATCGAATGGGTTTAGGTCGACCGACACGTGGTACGACATGTCAACATGTCATCATCCTCTCCCTTTTTTACAGGTGTAAAAAGGGTGGAACCTCGTGTTGGAACCCCGCTCCACTGACATGTGAGATTTTTTTAAACATGACCAAGTTAATTTAAAAGGCTCGGGCGTTCGGTTATCCTTCTGCACCTATGCATAACCAAAATTCCAAGGTTCTAAGTTAGGGCACCAACTGACCAAGGAATTAATATTTAAGGCCTAGCCATCCCTGGGACCATATTAGGGGCCTAGTGATGTGTCCTCTTGACCCGATATCCATTACCAAATGGAGAAAGAAGGAAAGATATGGAATGCACAAGTTCAACCTTCTTATTATTTTAGACCTCAGGAAACATTTTAAAATAAGGAAAATCAATGCATGCAGAGAACACATGGCGATTCATTCATTTCATTTCCCTTATCAATAGTCATGCTTTCCCATAATCCTTCCAGACCTTCTCAGGATTTTAAGCCAAAATTACAGGCTATCTACAAATTTATCCAAGAGAAGACAACCAACGAGGGTAGTTATCTAGCATACATGGATTTACTTCGTCAACTTGTATTCCATGTTGCTCGTGAATCCATGCTATATCATGAATGGAAAACATGCCAATTTCATGCAGACATAAAAACATGCAAGGCATAAGTAAAAACTTATCCTATCTAGAAAATGATGACCAAATCAAATGAGCATAAATCTTCTCATGAATCAAATAGTATCATAGATTACACAACATTGTAAATTTTTACAATATGAACAAGAAACTAACCATACATAATACAAAGAGAATTCATCTGTAACAATTGTTGTCCAAATCAATTGATCATAGACAATGCTTAGATAATGTTGGCCAAACCATCTAACTGAGGGTGAGTTATTTTCCACCCAACCATAGGATCAGATGCACTATATCTTTGCAATATGACCACCATCGTGCTAAGCCATGGAACCACCAAGGAACTCTCTTAGGATCATAGAGAAATTAGAACAATGAAGGCCACTCTCCTTCACACAACTACTGGTTGAGAACCCTTACACCCACCATGCCCAGGGCCTTTATGAGGATTATCAGATGCCCTCTTATCTCGGGTCGAGTTATGGTTTCTTATACCAACCATGCACATAGTCTTGCTATAAAACTCCTACCTGTCTTCCCACACATGAGTTCTTCCATTGATCTTTGCAACCTATGCTCCTACCTCCTTGATCCCATTTCCACCATATTCCTATTCTTTTATTATATGTGTCATCACCCATGTGCCCAATGTTTTCAATCTCGAAGTTTCTCTAGTCCTTTCCATGCAGTTGGGTGGTTCACGTTCTTCCATGGAAGTACCGACCCATTACTCCCATGCATTTACATGGGAGGTACTTCTCAACTGCCCCAACCATACTCCATAAATGATTTTCTTCGATTTTTATGATAGAGGGAAATAAGTGTTATTTCCCTCAAAATAATTCAACAAGGTGTCTTGGGATTCCTTGATACAATGAACCCCCTTCTAGGCCCCCTTCACTCTTCCCTCCATTGGTATCATGGCTATTACTTGAGCTTCACCCATCAACCAATTCCCCCCCCCTCCCCCCTCAATAGGAACATTGTCCTCGGTGTTCTTCTACACCTCAACAATATTTTCCATGTTTGCATCCCTCAGTTGCTCCAACAATGTCTTTCCTTCTCAATCCAATTCATCTTGATACTTTGTCATTTCAATAATATGCCTACGACAATCATGCATTATTATGTCAATTCAATACATAAGATTCAATTGTTATTCGTAATTGAGGGTAAAACACACTTTTCAACATAATACTTATCTATGCATTCATGGATATGCATCCATATGGCTGCCACGTCATGACTCAACTCACTATTCTTCTTGCCATATTCACAGTTCTCATGATCCCAACTATCATGCTATTCCATTCAATTATCTTCTTCCTTGCAATCCCTTCTTTGTTACATAGTCCCTCAGGAGATCCATCTTTCCTACCAAGGCCTTCTTACATAGGAATATTATAGAGACTCACAGATTCTTACAGCCGATGTGTTCCTCTAGCTTGTTCTAACACAACACAACAATATCACAAATGATCATGGCATGTCACAGGGTTCTCATGTCATAACAATGGTATATTTTCCATGCCTTCCAGCTCAACAACCATCCTTTTTCCTTCTAGAACACATCTATCATCTCACTTGTATCACATACACACAACAATTGTGAGATATCATTATATAAATTTCAATCGGATTTTTCTTCTCAAATCTGCTCCCCACATATGTCAAGTTTCACCTATCAATTTCAAGATTTGTTCCATATATGAAATCTGATTTTTCCACAAGCATGAGATTCATTCTCATAAAAGTTTGGTTTTCCTTTCTCAATAGCAAGCATCAGTCTCCCTTATGGACTTACACTACTGCCATATCCAAGGCCATTTCTCCTTGGAATTTCCAACCTTGAACTAGTCAAACAAATTGTTAGTGTTATATGCACATTGTCCAAGATTTATACCTTAAATTTGCATTATAATAATTTAGCTCCTAATTCCTTCAAAAATTAATGCACTCTACAATGACATTATCAAGAAAACCTTTACTCAAATCAAGCTCTAAATAACAATGACATTATCAAGAAAACCTTTGCTCAAATCAAGCTCTAAACACATTTTAGCACAGGTGTAAACTCCTTTACTCATTTGTACAAGGTTAAAAATATAAAAAATCCGGAGGATATCTATTTCATTGCTTCTAAAATTCATAAATGCTACAAGTGGATCCAAAAAGCTACGATTTAAACAATATGTTAGATCTTCCCTATAACCATAACTTTTCCATAACTTTTCCACAATCCTCTTCATTTTTAAAATATAAAATATAAAAACCCACTAAGTAAAACTTACCATATATAAAGTGGTTTTGTTTGAGTCAATCCATTCTATAAGAGCTACAGAATATGCTTAGTATTCATTGGATATATAGATTATAATGTTCTTCTTGACATTTTTGATTTATTTTTTTAAATCTAATAATTAAAATTCTAACAATGGAATATACAGAACAAAGTGTTTTAAAATGTTGATTGCTAAGAATTTCAAATTGAATGAAAAAACGTATAGGCTTGCTTGTATAATTCATGAGAAAAAGGTGGTTAACGAATACAGTTTTGTTGAGATTTAGAGATTATAGAAAGAGAGGGACGGAACATCCTTCCTTACAATTTCTTTGAGCTCGAGCGTTGAAGAAAAAAAAAATGGCTGAATCATCAAGTAGTGAAGAAAATTCACATAATACAATTGAACGGATGACTTTTCTTAAAGGTAATATTTTAGATCTACCTGGTAAATTCCAAGAATTGGAAAATATTAGGGTAGTTGAGAAAGAAAAGGTAGCTAGTTTGAATGATAATGTAGAAGAGCAAAAATTGATAACAGACAATCTACAAGATCAAATAGTATAGAAAGGAGCTGGAGCTTACAATTTTAAAGCATTCTTATGAAAAGTTGAATTTATTGGAAGATGTTACAAATTAATTTTCAGAAAGAAAATGCATAATTTTATATAAATAAATATGCAATTTGGGGGAAAAATAATCGATCATATGGGAAAAATAATCGATCATATGAATCAATTTAGACCCCATTTTAAGCCACTTCAGCAAAATGAAAGTTTAATACAACATGTATAAATAGATATACATAATATATGGTAGGAAGTGGACCAGAAAGCCAAGGTTGCTAATCAGGTAATCAAATATCTCAATATCATGTCATAGCAAGCTCAAAATAAATGTAATGCAGTGAACTAAGCAAGTAAGGATTTTAAGAATAAATTTGATCCTCTTCATAAGCTTGCTCACCTTTGATGCAGGAGCATCACTCACTCAATCAAGCGAGCCAGCGCGAGGAGGAAAAAAGGAGAACAGCTGGACAGCGCCAGCATTTCAAATTTTGAAACATTGTAATATGGCTGCGCCAAACATTAAATATTGATGTGATGAAGCGCACTTTGTATATGTAACGGACCTTGAGCGGATAAGCTCTCGTCCTTAGGTAGCTGAGGCATTTACTAAATTTAATGCAAGTAGATAGAATAATTAACTGTAGATTAGACAGTTTAACTTTCGAGAGGGAAAACGGAGTATAGACACCCTCCCTTGTATCATTGTATTATCATCAAAGCATTAGCATTGAGAGAGCAAGCAAAGAACAAAGCAGAGTGTTGTGAAGAAACCTCCATGTACAGTTATTGAATTAATAGGAAGAGCCCTGATTCAATTCCATGGATGTGTTTGATACTTTTGTGTTGTTGATGTTATGCTTCTGCTTACTTGCTTCCTTTTATGCTTATCTATTATATGCTGCATATGTGATTGTGTATCAGGTTCGGAACCTGAGAGATGAGTGAATGAGGTTCAATTGTTTCTCTACTTAGGCCAGGAGATTCCTGCATCGAGTGCAGTTGAATACCTCCGCATAGAGTGCGTCGAGGAGGCTAAGTAGTTGAACTTTTGTTCTCGTTTGCCCAGAACCGTGTTGAGTTGTTCGAGCCTTGCAGGTGAGTGCAGGTTGGATGTAGAGTCTCAGTAGCCAGTCTGAGAAGGGAAGGCAAATCTGTTGCAAGTGTGAGTGCACAGGACCCGGAAGATCTTCAATACTTGGAGAGTAGTTGAAGGTTGAAGAGCACGCAGAGTGCATGAAAGTTCTCTGAAAGGGTCATAGGAACGAAGCTCAGGAGGGATAGCTCCTTTTCGTTCGCTGAAGAAATCGATCCAGCAGAGGCCACACAGGACGAAGGTGGCGGAGCATAGATCTCTTCATAGAGGAAGAGAATCGGCGATTTGGAATCGTCGTGCAGGCTTGCGAAGTCCCATGGATCGTTGGATCTGAAAGTAGGAGCGAGACGGTTAACCCTCAGACGCAGGGAGAGTCATTCGTCGTTGCATATCGGCGAGTTGGCATTGGCGAGTGCAAAGGTTTCATGCACGTCGGAGTCGCGACGCGCGATTTCCCGTTTTAGTGGGAGCCGTCGATCCTCGGTGGGACAGGTGGCGCAAATCCGGAGTATCGGGGTTTCGGTACTCGAGGTTTTCGGCAGCAGGGAGTTGGTATAGTGGATCCGCGATCCGCGAGGTCCCGAGATTTACGTGGCAGCGTGGGGCCCGGGAGACTTAGTGGAGGACAGGTGGCCTCACACCGGGGGTCGACACTTCGGCACTCAGGGATTTGAAATACGAGGACTTGGCATCGCGAATAGCGATACCCCGAGGTTGATCGTTGACCATCGGGGTCGGAGTTTCGGCAGTTGAGTGACGGGGAGCAGTGTCACGAATCTCGCGATATCGCGAGACCCGATCTCCCGATTTCCGAAGGGAGGATCACGTGGAATTATAACTGTGGGTGGAAGACTCCCGAGGGAGTTGGAAGAGCTTGGACTCTTCGGGCCGAGGTTTGTGAAGGTCCTGGTTGTGCAACTGTGCGAGGAGGCTAGTTGCAGTCAAGTGGTATTAGAGCTGAGTTGGAATCCTCTTTGGTCAGGTAGCAGAGAGGAGAGACATAATGCCGCCCAGAAGAGAGAGGCAGTCACCTGATCGTGAGGACAGGGATGCCCGAAGAAGGGGTAGGCCAGCAGGCAACCTAGAAATGGAACGTCAAATACGAGATCTCAGGGCGAGACTCGAAGATATGGAGACCACCCAAAGGCGTGGAGCCGACGCGGGAGAATTCAGCGATCCCGAGATTGAAGAGGAAGATGGACATGATGAAGGGGAGGTCTCAGCAGAAGATGCCTCGACAGAGAGGTTGATCAAAGCCATTTCGAGGATGAGCTCGAAGACGAAGATGGACATTCCCGTTTATGAGGGAAGTCTAAACGCAGAAGAGTTGTTGGATTGGATCCGAGCACTCGATACATACTTCGATTATGAGGACATCGAAGAGGACAAGAAGGTAAGGCACACCGTCACGAATTTGAAAGGACATGCAGCCTTATGGTGGGACGAGCTGCAGGCAGACAGACGTTCCAAAGGAAAATAGAAGATCAAAAGCTGGGATCGGATGATCGCCAAGTTGAAGGCGAAGTTCATTCCGAGGGATTACCAGATCACACTGTTC
>ML806254.1:104818-118705 GCA_009831015.1 Picea engelmannii | reverse complement strand
TTGGAACCATTTTCCTACTACTAGCAAAGCTACATTGCAATTGATGAGCTTCAACAGACCATGAAGGAGATATTTTCATTGATATTTTGTTGTACTTTTGTTTTAAGTTTTAAATCTTAGAGTTAACATATTACTTATTTCATCATGTTATTTACAATTATCATTGAGCAAATGTAAAAGAGTTGTGGAAATGAAAATCAATGAAATTATGTTAAATCAAAGTTATTAATGCATATGTATTTAATGAGTGATTAATTTTCTAACATCCTAGATGGGTGTTACAACAGATGTTAGCCTGAGGGATCCTCAAGTTCCTCCTTCCAATGGTTAATATGATGTCAATATCTTTCATTCAGGCTCTGTCTATGTTTTTTTTTTTTTTTTTTTTATCAGTTTAGGCTATTAGTATTTTCCTAGTTGTTTACTTGGACTGTTGGTTATCTAGGCTTCTAGTTCTCAAGCTGTTTACCTTTCTATTTTGTCATGGTTTCCCTACTAGAACATACAGACTTGGTATCTTATGTTTTTGAGAGATTGTATGAATATATTTTGGTATCCACACCACCACATAAAACTATGTAAATATTGTTAATATATAATAGAGAACTTACTTCAAAAAAAATCTATGAAGCTTAACCTTCATTTTCATTTAATTTATATACAAAGTTAAATATTACCTATAGAAATATCTAAATACTTATATCCTTTTGGAGAATTATATCCTTTTAAAGAATAATGGACAAAAATATCTAGGTTACACTTTAGAAACTCAACAACTACCAACCAACACTCATCATTACCAAAGAGAAAAGGAATTAGATATGATCATGATGGATCCACACCCCTAAAGGAGTATATGATGTAATCATTATGCAAAACCCAAGTACTCCAAAACATCCACCTTAGCTATTTTTAGAATGATGCTTATCAGAGTATATGATGTAATCATTATGCAAAACCCAAGTACTCCAAAACATCCACCTTAGCTATTTTTAGAATGATGCTTATCAAGATCGAGTAGCAGTTGGTAAGAGCATAAGACCCACCAAAGGATCACATTTTTTTTTTTATAAGAGAAGAAAGAGAGATTTCATATCTCTTCTATTAAAGAGAAAAGAGAATGTATTCAATATCGTTAGTACTCCCTCTAAGTTGTTGTGTAAAACTTCTTAAAGATTCCCAAGACTTTTCTTTAGTTATTTTGTGTAGCCTTTGAGTAGGACTCTTATGATTCACAATTAATTAAAGTGAGTTCTAAACTCAAACTCATTGTTTTTATTGGTTGTTTATATAGTTTGAGATTGGAAAGCATACATTCAGTTCATGATAGTTCTGAGCATACTTTTATGTGATATATAATAACTATTATTGTTGGACACGTAATCCCTTTAGGGTTGCATTACATGTAACAATAATGTAAATACAAAGCTTATATGTGATAATAAGAACGGTCACCCATTGAGGAAGAACCAAGTCATCTACTCATGTTTATATATATCTATTTAACGAATGAAATGCATAAGTGTGGAGTTATTTTTTCCATCCCTGACCTGACCGGACACTGATATAGAGCCCGACCAACTCTATAAAGAGATTCCCTGGCGTTCTAAAACGCCTCTACTAGCCTACCTGTCTCTCTGCCATCTGAGCACTGATTTATTCTTAGTCCACCTCTTACATGCCTGTCACTGCATTCCTCTACCCATTCTCTGGTAATTCGCGGCCTCACACCCGTTAGTTGTCCAACTCTCTTCCCATCTCTTAGTGCCCACTACGCATCATCAGCTCGAAACCCTAAATTTATTGTTGCACAAACACTGACCGCTCTTCCATTAATTCTGGCGCTGGAAGGAAGGAAGGACAGCACTCGGCTTCGTTTCCCTAATTACGCATGTACATTCCATAGTGGGACGCGAACCCTTGCCCGTCAACTAGTTAATAGTTTGTGTGCCATATTTCCCAGGTCGCATGCTTCCCTCAACTCGCACGACCATTCGCCCTCACTCGCCATTGATACTATCTATTTGAAGAGATCCATTTTTGGTTTGTGATGTGCGATTTGATATGGATTTACCACACAACAACTAGCAGTGTTATAGCCCGCGAATTGGCATAGGTTGACAGTGAGCAGGAGAGTAAGCGAACTCGTGGCTGGAAAACTCGTTGAGTGGTGGTGGCTCGACCTCGACCTGTGTAAAGTCTATTCTCTGCTATCTGAATCCTTTCATACTCCGCCCACACCTGAACACAGAACACCATTTTAATATTTTACATTGTGAATCTTCTTGATATACTACGTTAGTGATATTTTACCCTTGTTCATTGTGACAAAATGGGAATCGTGCTTTACCTGTTTCCTGTGCAAAAAACCACGTCTGCGAAGTTCTCTTCATGACTTCGGACCGAAAAACGCGGGGTAGACTCCTTCTTTAACTTCGATCTGGCTGGATGTGACTATCCAAGTGCGAGATCTACGGAGTCAGAGCTCTGAGCTCTGTTCTTTAGCAACTGTAGCCCCTCTAATGGCGGAATTGGGCTTTCTGAGTTTACTCGAGAGCCAAAAGAAATTTGTAGTTTAGCTTCTCATATGACCGACGGCTGAAAACCAAGTGCTTCGGGTTTCAGGCGTTAAGACGCGTGAAGGTCTCAGTTCCTTCAAATAGACGAAATGCCGAATAAAGGATGTGCTGCAAAGATCAATGATGCTCGTTGATTTGAGATTAACGGTCCTCAGTTGAATTCGTGCCTTCAGGCCTTCAAGGCTCCGGATGATATTCCTTTCTTACCTTGCAATCCTCTTAACACGCGGACATCCGAACAAGGGAAGAGATCGACGGTCTCAATTACCTGTTGAGATCTACGACTCAGAATTATTTCAGGAGTTCGGGCTTCGAAGATCTTTCACTGCTCGCAATCAAAATACTCGCGAAGTGCCGAGGCGGCGAATTATCTGTAGAGGTGTAGATCCAACGATCCTTAGGCCTCTGCAAATGAATGACCAAGATCTTTTCGGAACTCCGGCGTTTGGGAGTTTCCGACTGCTAATACGCGTTGACCTCTGGAGTGCGAATCTCTGAAGTGCGAGATCTTCCTCCACGTGGCCTTTTGATTTGACGGTTGAGATTAACTTCAGAATCCCAGGCTTCGGGAGTTCCTGCTTTACGTTTCCGACTCTCCTCCGAAGCACTCTAGCTCTGAAGTGTGGGATTGCATGACGCGTGTCCCTTCTGGCTTCAACAGTTCATATCTACTTCGCGCCTTTGTGCCTTCGGGACTTTAGGTAGATCTCGCTCCACAAAACCTTCTGGAGTGCTAAGTCTCCAAAGTGTGAGATCTGGTGCCGCGTGTCCTTGATGATGGACGGTCCAGATGAACTCTGGGCTTCGGGCCTTTGGGAGTTTGTCTTCTCGCATCCATCTTCCTTCCGAAGTGATTATCACCGGAGTGTGGGATCTCCTGCCACGTTTCCACTTGGATCAACGAACTGGATCTACTTCGGCTTTTCAGAGCTTTGGGCCTTCGGGAGTCCTTTACTCCTTAGCTTCTGCTTGCTTCCTCCCGGAGTACGAGATCGCCTGATGCATGTCACTTGTTTGAAGATCAACGACCACAAATGATTGCGGAGACTCAACTCACTCACTCTTTAATTTCCTTCCTAATCTCCACAAACCGAAGATGCTCGTCCAAGGTGGGATTGATATCCATCGTTGATATGTTGATCTAGAGAGATCAACGATCCTGAGCAATAGCGAGCTCACAACTTGCTCACGCTTTAATTTTCTTCCCGATCCCCGCAATGTGAAGATGCGTGTTCATAGCGCGATCGATATCCGTCGTTGATCTGTTGATCTAGCAAGATCAATTATCCTGAGCGATAGCGGGCTCACAACTTGCACAAACTTTAATTTTCTTCCCCATTCCCGCAATGCATCCCCACTGTCGATCTCTATCTGATGAGATCTGACGGTCGTGGCTTAATCTTTGCTTGATCTAACGGCTGACTTTGCTCATGCTCAAATCTTACGGCTAAAAAAAAAATGTCTCCTTACCTACGGGCTCGTTGTTTCTGAGCTTAATTAATGGCTCAGATCTGTCCACAAGGCCAATCTTACAGTTGTTGAGCTTGTCTTTTGTTGCTTCTGGAAAAACTTTCTCCTTAAGAAAGAATTTCGCGAATCTTTCACAAATTCTTTAAATGCTCACAGATCTTTAAATTTTTTGTCCTTCTGCAACTTCTGCTTCCTCGCGTTTGTTGTCTCCGAGTATCTTTTGAGCATACTGTGGACTGCAAACAGCTCTCCAAGATCTGTGAAGAATATTGTGTCTCGTGCTCTCGTCTATGAGACAATGTAAGCTCTGCACTCTTTCTTCTTATGATTTGTCTTCTCTCCAGACACTGTGAAGAGGCTTACGTCCTATGCTCTAATACCATGAAAAAATGAGAAGAAAATAAGATAATACAGAGAAGAAAAAATTGGAAAACAAGAATGAGCAGAGCGCATAGCATCGAGTGTGTTCATTAAGGGAAAAGAGTTGAGCTAAATAGGCTCGAGCAAATCAAGAATATCAATAAATGAAACAAGAAATGCTAACTAACTCGTATAACTAGTCATGATAGCTGGCAATGTACAGTAACATATTGTTGAGGTTACTAATATAATTAACAGATTGTTCCATTGTCTATTTCTTTGGTGTCAATCCATCATTTACTGTTAGGGTTTCCGTACAGGTCTTCATGGCCACGAAAGAAAGTTGGACCAGTGACTATTCTTACTGGAAGACCCTATAGTTATCATTCGACTTGTTCTATAATTGTCATTCAATTTGTTTCAACTGCACAAGATTTGAACTGTGAGAGCTCGGCTTTGAGTTGTGAGAGATGAGACTTGAGCATATGTATTTGATATACATATATTTGGCTTGAGCATCCCTCTTGTATTTGATACCAGTCTGTGGTGTTGTCTTCTACACCCTCTCCATTTGGTAGCATGGGTTTCAGAGACACCTCATTTGATGGACATCATGGAGGCAATAAGAAAATACAAAGCAAGAAGAAGAAGAAGAAGCTCAGAGGAAGGGGGATTGGCATAATCCTCATAAAATATTTAATCTTCATTATATCCATTGCAGAATAAATGGGTCACATCAAGCCATCGACTACAAAGTTCCATGGCACAAGATTAAAGAAGATGGACAAAAGATCAAAGAAGATAGATATAGAACCTCATATCTAAGCACATGTTCATTACATAGTTTCTCACTACAATATGGGAGTAACAAAAGATTTATTTAACATTGCATATGGTCATTGGAAATATACATGGCTTCTTGACAGAGACATAACCTCTCATATGACATTTCGAAGAGATTTTTTTGAATACTTCAATGACAATGTAGATGGCATAGTGTATTTTGCACACAAGTCTAGCTTCAAACCCTCGAGAATAGGCACCAACAAGCTTAAGTTACTTGGATTGTCTGATTTTCTTCTACACAATGTACTCTATCTTCCAGAGCTGCAAAGAAACTTATTGTCCCTTCTACACATTGGATGTCACTCTATTCATATGATCGGTGGAAAAGATGAGATAAGGAAGGAATCCGATAACATGCTTGTTATGACCAGAATAAAAGATGGAAGATCATTGAAGTTGAATGAGACATCTTCCCATACACACAATGTTGCATACCTCTCTGACCACAGTGAAGGTATAATGTCATCTAGTCTTTTGTGGCATGCAAGATTTGGTCATATCAATTATGATAGTCTTCGATTAATGAGAAAGAATGGTATTTCTGGTCTACCTAACATTACTAGAAAACTAAAACAATGGGATGCTTGTATTCTTGGAAAGCATAGCAAACAACCTTTCCATGATTCCACTTCCAGAGCATGTAGAAAACTTGAATTGATTCATTCTGATTTGTGCGGCCCTATGCATATTCCTTCTACAAATGGAAACAAATGTATCATGACCTTTATTGATGATTACACCAGAATGTGTTGGGTGTATTTGCTGAAAGATAAGTCACAAGCTTTTGAAGCATTTAAAAATTTTCATGTATGGATTCAAAATGAAGCTCAGTCTCGTATTGGCTCTCTTAGCACTGATAATGAAAGATAATATACATATAATGAGTTTGAAAGTTACCTTCTCCAATATGGGATCAAACATCAAACAATTTTTCCATGCAATCCTCAACAAAATGGTGTAGTTGAACAAATGAACGGGACACTCCTAAATATGGTTCGTTCCATGGTGTTTTTTAAGAATGTTAAATTGATGTTTTGGGCTGATTCAATTCTATGTGCAACTTATGTCAAAAAAATGGGTCCATCTCATGCTCTTAAAAAAAAGACTCCATATGAAATGTGGTACGACCACATTCCTTCAATGAGGCATCTCAGGGTCTTTGGTTCCACCTGCTATGCCTTGATTCCTAAGGAACAAAAAATCAAGCTTGATGCGAGGAGTCAGAAGTGCATCTTCTTGGGGTACTCAAATACCACCAAGAGGTATCGTCTTTATGATGAGACAAACAAGAAGTTCATCCTTTCCAGAGATGTGATCTTTCTTGAATCCACCAAGAAAGAAGAAATTGTTGAGAGACAACTTGACCATCTGGACAAATTCACTCATGTAAAGACATACCGTGAATTTGATGATGAGATTCCACATATTGAAGGGGGGATCCCTATCTTGGGTCAATCTCTGGAATCTCCTTTTGCAGAACCATCTCCCCCACATGAAGAAGTTCTTGTCACTTCATCAGAACCTGAAGATCACTTAGATGATGTGATCAATAAGATTGAAAAGTTTAGGCTTAATGAGAACTTAGAACCATCTCAATCAAATGAGCAATCGGGACCATGTCAGAAAGGTCCACTAAAATGGCTCACAAAAACACTTGAAATTGTTCATCCTGATGAGATCAGAAAGACAAGAACCATATTGTTCTCAAAATTATATGGAGGTAATGTAGATGATTCAAACTCAGGTGATGTAGAAGATATGGATGTTTCATATGATTGTGAGTTGAATTTATCTACTAACCATGAACCGACTTCCTTTAAAGAAGCCACTTCTCATGATGAATGGAAAGAAGCAATGAAGAAGGAATATGATTCTCTCATCAAGAATGGAACATGGAAGTTGGTGGGCCCTCCATATGGAACCAAACCGATTGGCTGCAAGTGGGTATTCAAGAACAATTATAGATCAAATGGCTCACTTGAAAAGAATAAAGCAATGCTCGTGGCAAAAGGATTTGCACAAAAACAAGGCGTTGATTATGAGGATACCTTTTCCCCCACAAAAAAATGGGCTACCATCCGCACTCTGTTTTCCATGGTAGCACAGAATGGATGGAAAATTCATCAAATGGATGTGAAGACTTCTTTCTTGAATGGAGACTTGAAAGATAATGTGTTCATGTCTCAACCAGAAGGCTTTGTTGTGAAGGGACAAGAACATAAGGTATGCAAGCTCATCAAATCCTTGTATGGCTTGAAATAAGCACTGTGAGCATGGTATGAAAAGTTAACCGAGCATACTCTGAAATTAAATTTCAAGCATTTCCATCTTGATGATGCAACTTTGTTTGTCAAGAAAGTTGGAAAAACAATTATATATCTTGCAGTATATGTAGATGATATGTTCATATAGGGAACAATGAGAACTACATTGCATCCATAAAGAAAGAGTTGAAGAAAGACTTTGAGATGACATATTTGGGGTATCTTCACTAATATTTTGGCATTGAAGTGATACAAAATCCAAAGTACATATTCATCTCCCAAAAGAAGTACATTGGAGAATTGTTGAACATGTTTGGCATGACTGAGTGCAATCATGTTTCTACTCCAATGGAACAAAACTTGAAGCTCACATCAAAAGAAGGGAATGAATTTGAGGACGCAACCAAGTATAGACAACTTGTGGGAAGTCTTATCTATCTTACTACCACCAGAACAAACATTTTATTTGTTGTTGGGATCCTTTTCAGGTTCATGCAGAAACCTTGTGAAGGACATTGGTCTACTGCAAAGAGAGTTTTAAAATACTTGAAAGGAACTCAAGATTTTGGACTCAAGTACTCTAAGGTAGATGACTTCAACCTAATCGGATATTCTGATTCAGATTTTGATGGGGATAAGGAAAATGGAGTGTCAACTTCAAGTTATCTCATGAGTCTTGGATCAGTATTTGTCTCCTGGAGATCACACAAATAATCAGTCCCAACAGATTCCACAACAGAGGTAGAACATGTGACAACTGCAAAAGTGATGAAGGAGATTGTGTGGCTTGGGAAAATACTTGAAGATTTGCAGAAGAAACAAGTAAACTCCACTCCTCTTCTAGTTGATAATACTTCTACAATCAAGTTGGCCAAGAATCCCAGATTCCATGATCAAACCAAGAACATCAACACAAAGTATCCCTTGATTCAATATCATGTAGAGGCCAGGGCTATTCACTTAAGACATTGTTCCACAAATGATCAAATTGCATACATCTTCACCAAATCACTTAGAAGAGAAAATTTTGAGAAATTCAGAATGATGTTTGGACTCACACACACCCCTTCGGATTAAGGGGGGGGATGTTGGACACCTAATCCCTTTAGGGTTGCATTAGATGCAACACTAATGTAAATACAAAGCGTCATAGGTGATAGGAACGGTCACCTGTTGGGGAAGACCAAGAGTCATCTACTCATGTATATATGCACCTATCTAGCTAATGAAATGCATCAAGTGTGGAGTTATTTTCTCTCATCCCTGGCGTGACAACTATCTTACTAGATTTATGTGATAAATGTTTCTTTGTTCTTTGAATTGATATGAAGTCTAATTTATGGTTAAATGAATAACTCTACATTGTTGGATTCACCATTCTATGGTTAGTACATTTTCATTTGATGTTAATAAATGCTAAAGACTACCTCACCTCTTTAGTATTTGTAGCATATGTGTAAATCTTTGAGTATCAATGATGTTCTGGTTGGTGCTTAAAGTATTTGTTTTTCTCTGAAGTCTTCCAAGCCTTTCACCCTTATGAATTTTAAATATAATAATGTTGTGTCCATTGTTGTAGCTTTGATTTAATTAGCTCCTTCTCTTTCTTTTAAAGAAAAATAAATCTTTGATTTTAATCACTATGAGATTTAAATAATATCATTGAGATTAAAAAATATCCCTTTGGCTCCTAGATTCTTCCATACCAGTCTAAGTAGTGAGATTCAAATCTTCCATTGGATGTCTTCGCACAACTCCCTAGCCAAGAACATCTCAAGAAACAACACTTAGAACCTATAACTCACTCAACTTTAAAACATGTGAGGCATCTAGTATATAATGTTTAACAATTGAAACATGAAACTCATCATGGGTACTTTTAAATTGCTATGGCATCTAAAGATGATAATCAATTTATATGATTCTCTTATGAATCATGAATGGCCCATTAAAATTAGGTGACAACTTTATTCCCAATGAGAAAGGGGACATAGAAATCCATTAACAATGTTATAATTTACGAATTTCATTGTCAAAGTTGCAATTTTCATCATTGGATTTCGTGAAGTTATCTATTGGAGAGGGACTTTTGCTAGATGAAAAAAAAAAATTCTTCATCTTTTGGGTAAATTTGATAAATCTTTTTATTTTTCCAACATACTTTTCCAGAAGTGAATACAGGTGGAGAGGATAACAATCATTCCTCCAAACCACCTGAGATAAACCCAATTGACATTATTATTTTCTACTATTATCTATACTATAAAAACATTAGCCACTTACACATCCACCATATACTTAGATGCAAAATATGCTTCTAAACACAAATTATTAAAGAATCTAAAATTTAAATAAAAAATAAATTTTAATTCTCACAATTATATTTAAATTAAAAAAATTACACTTTAAACTATAAATAATTAAATTTGATTTAAAATAAACTATTATTAACTTAATTTTTTAACATATGAGGTAAGGTATGTATACCTTTGTAGACTTTAATAGTCAAATGGTTGCAGAGAGGGTCCCTTGTCCCACAAAAAAAGAGGTCTCATACACCAATTTCTTGTGTGGCTTAGGCATAACCTTAAAATTAGATTATTATATATTATTATTATATATGATTGATTTTAATTTTAATAATTAATTAATTTAAAAACCAAAATTGTTTGAAATGTTTCAATTTAATACAATATCATTTGAAATGTTATTATTTTTAAAGTAATCTATTCTATTTTAAATAGTTTTGAATTTTTTTTAAATTATTTTGACTAGGAAGGAATTAACCACATTATTAAAAAAAAAATCTTCTTATCCACTCTTCTCCCAATCGAGCATTAATTCAAACCACTCATCTACTCAATTTGATGAAACATAAATTCAAATTCCTTTGTGATCATAAAATTTAAACAAATTCCATAGGTTTGACATTGGTTATTTTAAAAACTAAAATTCTTCATATATTGTTTTTAAAATGGGATCATACCTCCAAGATGGGATCATACCAGATAGCAGAGATAGTTCCAGTGATCATGGATACAACCAGTCAAGACCAATTGTAACTCAACTATGGTGATAGATTCAGTAGAGGAGTCAAACATATTATGCGACTAAGAGGGAGCAAGTGTATCAACCCCAGTACATGAGTCGAGCCATAAGATGTTGAGGAAGTAGGCATGGCAACAGTTCTAGTGTATGTAGAGGAACTCCTGGAGAGGGAGGCAATACTACATCTAGAGGGAGAAGAGATTGAGTTACCTCTAGAGAAGGAGGAAGAGCTACCTTCAGTGTCATAGGGCGGAAAGACAGAGGATGAGTCACCTCCAGCTCAAGAGGGAGTAGTTGCAGGAGCCCAGAAGGAGCAGTTGCAAAGCTCTAGAAGGAGCAGTTGCAGAGAGAGTGGAGGAGCTACTCTAAGTACATGTAGATTTACTTTGAGAGGAGCTAGTCCCAGATTGGTTATTCTTGGGATGATCTATTGTTCCTATTAGGAGATTGAATATTCTCCAAGGGATTGGAAGTGTGGCAGAGGCCAGGAAAGAAATTCCCCTGACAGAGGAAGTACATAGTTGTGATATTGCAGAGATATGGCATAATGGATTGGAGGTCCATGGCCACACCCATGATATCAAATTTGAAGAAGCTGAATGAGGCAACTTCAGACTCAAATTTGGTGGACCCTACGATGTACAAACAACTTGTTGGGTCCCTGATGTACTTGGTGAACACCAGGCCAAATATATGTTTTATGAGGGACTTGAGTCTATTCATGAGTGAACCAAGGCAATTGCATTGGGTTGTTGCAAAACATGTGTTGAGTTACCTACGTGGTACTGTTGGGTATGGAATCAGATACTTCTCAAGTGGAGAAGTAATGTTGCAGGGATATACAGACTCTGATTGGGCAGAGAGTGCGAATGGCAGAAAGAGTACCTATGATACATGTTTTAGTTTGGGCTCAGTCATGATATCTTGGATTAGCAGGAAACACAATTTTGTGGCACTTAGCACTACAGAGGCAGAGTACATCTCAACATGTGATTCTTGTACATAAGCATTATGGCTCTGTAAATTGATTTCTGGACTATTTGATCAAGTGGTGGATTCAATCGTGATATTCTGTGACAATCAAAGTTGTGTGAAGCTTTCAGAGAACTCGATATTCCATGATAGGTCAAAAGCACATTGAAATCAAGTATTGTTACATTTGTGATCGAGTCCATAAGGGAGAAGTAAAACTCCAGTGTATCTCCACCAATGAGCAGATAGCAAATATTCTTACGAAGCACTTGTCCAAAGGGAAGTTTGTGTACTTCAGGGATAAGTTGGGACTTGTGGATATTGCTCCCTTGGTTGAGAGGGAGTGTTGATCTGTATCATGCTAGTACAGCTTAGATATGATGCCACAACATCATGCTAGTACAACTTAGATATGATACAGATGTCTTGAGACACATCATGCTAGTACAACTTAGATATGATGCACTCACATCATGCTAATACAACTTAAATATGATGCGGTAGCATCATGTTAGTATAGCTTAGAGATGATGCAGATGACTTGCATCATGCCGGTACAACTTAGAGATGGTGCATTGACACCATGCTAGTACGGCTTAGAGATGATGCAAAGGCACTGATCTACATTATGCCAGTACAACTTAGATATGATGCATTCACATCATGCTAATACGACTTAGAGATGATGTAGATGATACTCCACATCATGCTAGTACAACTTAGAGATGATGCATATGCCTGAGTCGCATTATGCTAGTACAACTTAGATAGATATTGGGGTATGTTTCCAACAATCGTGTTGAGTTCCTTGCTTTGTTTATGGAACTATGATTAGCTAGGGCAGAACGAATCAAACCATTAGCAGACATGGGGGACTCGGAGATTATTATTAAATACGTGAGGGACTGTCAAAGCAGAATAACGAAAATTGATGATGCAAACTCTTTTCCTATTCTCCAAGAGCTGCAAAAATTTAATGAAGTAGTGTTCTTCCACATACTAAGAAGTAATAACGGGAAAGTTGATTTATTAGCAAAGGAGGCCTATTAGCACAAGCTCTATTTGTCTGGTAAGAAATTGTTAGATCCGCAGATTTGAGTAATTATTTCTTTATATTCCGAGTGCTCTAAGATTTTTCAGTATGTTAAATTCATTTCTGCATTCAGAAATGGATTTTAAACAACAACAAAATAATAATTTTGTGTAAATTTATATAGCCGGAAAAAAAACATTCTGTAAAACTTGTAAAACAGGTATACAACGCCGAATTTAATTTAATTTCTCAGGTGGAGAAGCGGCTCCTCTGGATCTCTCACCTATTAAATCCGATGGCTCTGATTTTGGTTCAGGGTCGGGAAATCCACCAATATTTGTTTCAGAGTGTGCTCCTGGTGCGTCGAGGAGGTGGGTGGTATCCGGTCTTCTCCTGATCTCTCCACTCAGTGGGCTTCAGGCTCCATCTTGATTTCCATTTCATCTCTGTGTCGGGCTTCTGTAGGGTTTTTCGCCGGCCTCCTCGCGAGACTCACCTATTGGAAGTAAGGATTCTGACACTGTAACTTTTATTTCGACCCTTCTTCGAATACTTTATCTTCTGGCGTTCATGCTCCTTTTGCCAGCATCATGTCTTCCCCCTGCCATATTCCCATGTGGCGTAGGGGCCCTTCTGGAAATCCCACTGTGGGTGAATTCAGTCTCTCCTACCTGAGTAACCAATTGTTAAAGATGGAAAAGCAAGTAGTCTGCATCAAAGAATCCCAGGTAAAATATAATGATGCCAAGGACTAGGAAATTCAAATTATACTTCAAACATTAGCCGAATACCGTTAGGAAATTGCAGAGGCATCAAGCAAATCAAATGTTAAAGCAGTGCCTAGTCAGACAAATCCTTCAAAATTCGACAGGCTTCAATTTCATAGCTGCCTCAATTTCAGTTCAGCAAGTTCAAAGGAATCAAATTCAGGACAACATAATACCGGGATCGGTAAACTGAGTTAAAATTGTAGTTTTTAATGACTTTTATGTATTGTAAATCACAGTGTTTGCAAGGCTCTTGTATTGTAGATTTTTCATTTTGATTTTGTTATCGATTTTATTTGAACCAAACGAAAGGTACATCCAAAATATTTATTGTCAAGCTGGTTATTTGCTTTTAAAATTGTAAGTAATTTCTTTTACAATATGATATTTTAAAATTTTCATATTTAAAAAATTAATTCAATTTAAAAAATTATTATTACTTTTTCATTTTTAAAAGAGCATAAAACTTATCATAACTAATTTATTAATGGATAGTAAGGACAAGTAATTTTAAGTCTTACTTCAATTTTAAAATAAATAAAGTGTCA
>ML806254.1:67372-100183 GCA_009831015.1 Picea engelmannii | reverse complement strand
GAAGTACAACAAGAATCTACAACTTATAACATACTAGACATAATCAAACTAGTAGCATGCTCTTGTGGCACCGAAGAACACGCAAGAACTACAAGCTTGAACTATATCACTATGTTCAAAATTTGGTTCTTCTTTACAACTTAAACAATATAAAAATAACCAATTTGACATAAAACTCTGATGAATGCAACCAAGAAAGGGGCAAAAGTTGTCGTGGACTTCGTACAACAACGACTTTGCACTATCGACCAACAGGATGTAAATTGTAATGCGGCTCACGTCCTCTGCACTTTGATTCGATGGCTGCTTCCTCGAATCGTTGGAAATAGGAATGGTTGATGTAACAACGTTCTTCAAGAAAATTATAAACCTTCAAGCAGCTACAGAAAATGGATCTACTTTCTCTCTCGATGATGGCGGCCACAGCTCCTTGACTCTTTGAAACGGCAGGTCTTTACCTTTGCAATGATAGTGTTTCTTCCTCTGGTAGAGTTCCTTTCAGATGTTAACGCATGGACTATATGCAGCGAATTTCCTGTTGCAAATGTTAACTGAAAAGATCCCTGACGATCCAACATCGGCAATGTCATCTCCATGCAATGAGGGCAGGTGAAATGTCTTTGAATAGATATGGCAGCGAGCGTTTGAACAGATGTGAAATCTCACGACTCCCTTCTCTTCACGCACCAGCTATTATCTCTCTAACGCACAATTGGCTAGCAGATGGCACGCTGGATGATTTGGACAGCAGGTAGATGAATGATGTGATCAATATTTGGTACATCTACAGGCAGCGGAAAATTACTTATGCATCAGCAATGCTAGCGACGACTTATAATCCTAAGTGATGGCCCTCCCTCTCTCACGATCGGTGCAGTAACAATTAAATCTCCTTCAACAGTGACAGTGGAAAACGGAATCAAACAACAAATCTAGAAAATACATAAAACACTCAAAAACAAACACTTCACTCTCACGCTTATGTACAGAGAATCGATTGTCTAGAATCTCACATCTTCCTGGCCTTCCCGTGAGGGAATCAAGCCAGAACAGGCTTTGATGCCAAATGAGAAATTGGAAGAGCAGCCATTGAACAAGATTAACACACAAATGATAATTTGTATTACCCCATGAAACACAACACAGTACACATATATATAGTTGGATTTAGATCCAATTGATTCCACTCATGGAGAGAGAGGTTGAGAGAATATCTCAACAACCTCCTATAAATCTTCAACTAACCCAATCTTAGTATAATGCATTAATGAAGCATTATTCTCTAACATTTACATTTTAGTTAACATTTTACAAAATTTAAAACTTTCATATCAAAACTTTATCTAAACTCATACTATATAAAAATTCAATCTCCTCTAACCTAAACGATATTAAAGGTTGAAACAAATTATATTAAAATAATTACATAGTATTTACTTAAAAAATACCAATGCAAAAACTACAAATTCAATTCAATGTATGTTATAATGATGTGAATAAAAGTTAATCTAAGATCAATGAAATAAAATAATATTCTTTTGACTAAATTATTAAGGTCAATACAACAAAATGGCATTCTTCCAACTAAATAATTTTAGATAAAATTTTGAAACAAAAGGAGAATGGCCTTTTTGAATTTTTCTATTTGAAAAATATAATTTTTAATATTTGAAAAATATATTTCATATTTAGATGAAACAAACTTAAATTTAATATAATGAAAAAGAATGATAGACAATAAATATTTTAGAATGGATTTTACTTGGAACTTCAAATTTTACATTAATATTTTTAAATAGTTTTTAGCTCAATCTTTAATAATATCAGTTTTTATGTGTTTATAAAAATCTATTTTAAAATATTTATATTTAAATTTTGATTAAAGATTTTTTTTTACAATGTTATTTTTATGGGATGTATTAAAGATATGTTAATTTGAATTGTTTAAAATAATTAACTAAATTATTCATCAAGTTTTAAATTTTTATCTTTGTTTTTTTTTTTTTAAATACAATAGATATTTTGTGGAGAAAACAAATTGTAATTATATTTTAATTAACATAGCAAAAATTACCTCCGGATGGGCTGACATGTTGACTATCTAAGACACTTAGAGCGGAGTCAGGCCTGGCCTTAAATGAGGCAGGTCAACCCCATCCCCTCAACATTAAGGATGGGAACTGGCCCCAACCGCCATTCTCACGACATGGGACTTATCCTTCACGTGAGCAGTCCGGAGTTGTGGTCAATTAATAAGGGGGAGTTAATGGAGGAGGTCGTCCCGTCACCCCATCCGTTTATGACTAGCCCACACCATGGATTCATCCAGTTCGACTTTTCCCTGCACCAGTTCTGCAACTGTGAGCTCTAGTGCAACCACCAGTCCACCCTCTACATTGTATCTATCCGAATTTCCATTTCGATGTTGCGCGAACAAGGGAAGCCATGTCATGGCTCAGCCTGGTATACCCTTGTTTCCCGATGAAAGAGATTGCAAAGGATGGAACGAGCGTTTCTATGGCTCAGACTCAACTTGCGCGCAGAGGAAATGCGGCCAGAACGCTTCCCATGGCATATGTGGAAGAGATCTTCCCGGAGGAGCCAATTCAGGTTCCCCCGGAGCATCTCCTCTTCACTGTGCCTAATAACTGGCAGCCACCAAACTAATTTTGGGAGGAAGCCTTCATGGTCGCTACTAAGGAACAACAAGCTTACGACACGAGGAATGCACAATCGGAAGAGTTTCCCACCTGCTACATAGAGGAGGAGACTCCGGAAGAGTTGGTTTCTCAGAAGACCATACCCGCAGCTGGACACACCTCGGACAAAGGCATGGAGAGCGGCCAGATTGAGGAAGTAGGTATGGAGTAGCAAAGGGAGGTTGCACCAAGCGAGGCTGAGGATAAAAGACTGGGAGGCACAATGAGGGAGGGTGGCACAATCCTCATGCCACCTCCCATCTCGTTCATGCAAGAACATGGGCGTGTCCTGCCAGCTTTTTTCCACCCGAAGCACCTTGAATTGTTGTTTGATTTGCGGGGCCAGATGGCGAACCAATTCCACCGTGGCACTCTCATGAGCCAGCGTCTAGATATGCTCTGCGATGCCTTTTCTAACGCGCCTGCAGGGAAGAGATGCCCAACTTGTGCGCAGCCTTTCGTGATGCCAGCTAGGGAAGGAGCTCAGGATAATGACGTCGACATGGCCACCTCTGAGGCCACTGGGTAATTTCAATGGTTGTGCTTCTGGTTTTAGTCTTGTTGATTAAGGTTCTGTTTATGATTCTAGTTGTATTTTGTAAAACTGTAGTCACAGTTCAAACCATGGAACGCCATCAATCCTGGTTTTCTATGGGCAGGACAGATGACGAACCACCTATTTTGGACAAGGAGAATAATGGATGCCAATTGTTCTGGTTTCCTCTAAATCGGCGGAACAACTGGAAGCTTATGCATAGCTGTATTTTTTGCCACTTAAAATAGCAGGAACCACCTCTTTTTTACTTAAAAAAAAAAACATAACAAAAATTAAATTTATAATTTTCCAAAAACTAAATTGAGTCATATAAAATACACATGACATCAAATTATTAATAATGTTATAAGAATAATAATAACTATCCTTTCGAACAAAGCACCAAGAAATAAGTCTTTCATTTATAAGAACAAATTCTAGATAATTTAAGAAGTGTTTTCGAATACAATTTTGTTTTAATTAAGCAATGTATTCTATTGCATTATAAACAATATATATAGGAAATATCATAGGCTTAGAAGTTCACAATGCCTGTCCGTGGAAAAATTTAGCAAGAAAAAAAAACATTTGGCCTACCCAAGGGGAAACCAGGTCGGAATGAGATATTGAGAACTGAGCAAACATTAAATGTCCAAAAAATAGCTAAGGGCTTACTCCTATCGGACTACAACTAACCTTGAATATACAACTATGATAACCAAACTGGGAATTATTGAAATAGAAAGAAAGATCAAACACAACCTTCATGATGGAGGAACTTGAGTGCAGGTCTGAGGAGGCCCTTCGACCATCACTACGTGAAGATGAACCTGAGTAGTTTTCGAGGTGCTTTCCCAAGTCAATTGAAGTACTCCACCTTTCTTCTTCACTAGCCACATACATATAGTAAGAAACAACCTATTTTGTTTTTCTAGTGCATCTAACCTCATCCAAAATTCCTTGCAATCTGTCTCTTTAGCTAGCATGGCATAGGTCATGGAATATTTGGTATGCTAGTAGAGTTCATCCATGATGAGAAACTTAGTGTCCTTGGAGAGACTGGAACCCATGTTGAGGAAGAACAAATCCACTTGCTCATCGATTTCTGGGTCCTCGCGATATGTACGAAGAAGCTTGAAATCTTATTCAATTGATTGTAAGAAAGCTTGGGAGGAGGAATCAGTGGAGGCTAAAAAAATAGAAGTTACAGAGACAACCTCAAAGGTTGCCTTAGAAGAGTGAAAGGAAGCCTTACCTTTATTCAAATTATGCGGAGCCATGGGGAACCAGAAATTGATACCCACCTGTTGAGCACTCAACACACCCTAAAAAGTCTATGTCCATTTCTACTTTTTGGGTACCACTGGATCCTTTGAATTGTCTGTTTTTACTTTAGTATGAAACTAATGCCTACGCTTATATTCTATGTTTCATGTTTGAATTGTTTAAAGTATTCTTGAACATACAACAAAGAATCATCTTAACTTTAAATGGGACTTAACAACTTCTTAAGGAATCGACAATCTAAAGCTTTCCCCAACTCGCTTAGGAAGTTAAACATGGGTAAAGGTTAAAGGTGACGAAAATTGCTTGAGAAGTTCAAATTAGCCGAGCACCGATCTTCGTCGGCGTCAGTGGACGAAAGTCTCTCTTTTCTGCAAGTGAGCTATGGCAGGAGTATCGTCGAAGACCAATCCGTTCGGCTTCGACAGGAAAACGAAAAAGTAAGCGTCACGCAAAGATAGGAGTGGTATCGCCGACCGCCAACTCCCGATATGATTTCAGCATTGGAGGGTTATGAAGATGATAACCCACCAAGAAGTTGTGCACTTGAACTTCCCCCGATCATCGATCCCCAATATCATAGGTGTCATAAGTTTTCATCAGGGAGATACCAGTAGAAGTATGCACAAAGATAGTAGCTGATCCCCGATCTCCATGCTGCAGAGACATGACGTGATCAGACGTTTAACCCTTAGATTCGTTAGGTACGACACATTTAAAATGTTAGTTAATTCATGGATCGCACAATAGTTGCTAATTCGTGCACGAATGAAAAGAGATCGTTTAAGCCTATCGATGCGATGCATCTTCCTCTGGGCCTCCATCGCCAACTAGTTAGAATTTATTCATAGAGATCTGATAATAGTTTATTTTGAATTGCATTCATTACTCATATTAACTGATAGATACGATGGATAGAATCACTCCAGTTATATTCTTTTGAGTCTTTGTGTATGATCATGTTCTGCATGGCAAAGATTTCAGAACAAACAAAAGAGAAAGGCTAACAATCCGGAGAAGTCGTCCAAAATTCAGTGAGTATTAAACAACTATCTTAGAAAGCATTACAGGTATGCATCTGCTTGTGGTGTCTTACGATTCGTTTTTTATGTTCCCACCCAATGTTTCTCTGTACACATGTTTAAAGGGCCATTTTAATTGCAGGAGCAATGCCTCCAAATAAACCCTCCACCAGGAAATCCCCAAGAGCGCCAAAGCTGCAAGAACTAGAAGCAGGAGAGGGATCCTCCCCAGTAGTTGCAAGGCAATTAGAATTTTCTTCCAAGCCGATGCTCTTCATCAAGACAGTCACCAAGAAGGCCTTCGTCCAACCCCCGGCCTTCGAAGACACAGAGGCAAACATTGGAGCCAAAACAACATTTCCTCGTTGGGAATAATTTTTTAAGAAAATCAAGAAGGAAGAACCCCTTGAGTATACCCCACACAACGATCCTGATACAAGGAAGCTCGATGATGATGTCCTCCCAAATATCTGTAGGGCTTATCTGCACATGGTGGAAAGTTGAACTCCAGTGTTTCCTTACATTGAGCTCCTAAAGTGGCTCATTGACCACACTAATGCACAAAAATGTTTGATTAATGACGATAACGGTGGGTGCGTTGGGGTTTTCCTACCATCAGAGGTTCAGAGTTACTACAAGCACAGGGAGTCGGAAGAAAAGCTGAGCACTAATTTCATTATGAGTTTCTATGCATCACACAATACCAACAAAATCATGGCGTCTTGGTGGAGGGAAGACAAACAATTCATGAACCAGACTGTCGGCTGGTATCCAACAACCAATCTAAGGGAACCATACATATATCTCATGGCTCTTCTCTGCAGGTTGCATGGGGAGAAAAATTGCTCCTGGTTTTCAGAGGCTTGGATGCCTCTATCTTTTACGGTGGCCATTTTAGACATGGTCTTCAATTGGGGTGCCATCATCTCCAAACAGCTGAGCACCTGCATAAAACAAGCCCAGACGCCGAAAGAGGGAGAAACCCCCTCCTTCTACATGGCCTCGTATCTGTTGGACATCATTTGTGCCAAGAATGTTTTCTCTGGAATGAACCTAAAGTAGAACTCCTCAAAGCTCCTGGTCCATGTATACTTCAACATCTTATGGGAAAACAGGTACAAAAAATCCTATGCTCTTATCTGTGACCAGTTTATTGCACACATTTATTTTTTGTTGTTCAGGAAAGAGTGCCCTAGGCTATCAGATGAAGAAAAAAAGGTTATATAAAAACTGGGTCATTGCTATCTTGATGAGCGCAAGACCTACATCAGGGTTTTCGGTGCCATAGGAGCACCCCATTTGTTAGCCATATATATTTATGATCGAATAGTGTTAGGGAAAATTTTCTATCAGACCATTCTTCAAGGATACAATGCCACTTTAGTAAAGGACAAGAAGCGGGCCTTCATACCATATGGGTTTCATATTGGCTTCTACATGCTCAAAGACATCGTGCATGCTAAGAAAGAAGGGCTAAATCAATTAGAATTCCAGTTCAAAATTGTCCGATTTCGCAAAGAAGATCCCAAGGGCCTGGTCCTACAACACGCATCGCAGGTATCATCCTATTGGCCTTATGCCCATGACCGGTTCGAAGATGAAATTTTCACTGAAAACGCTCAAGACTGGAATGAGGTGGCGATAAGGAGGGTTGATCCTCGAACAACCAGGTTCAAATCTATGAGTTGGGAAGAGAAAGAGACGTCTTTGGAGAAGACAAATAAAGAAATTCTCAGGACCCGGGAAGGAGCAGTAGCATCTGAATCAGGTGAAGAAATAGGCGATCCCCAAGAAGGCATCGAAACGACGAGAGTTTATCAGGAATCCCCAGTTAGAATCAGGGATTTCTCTAAAATTCAAGTTACACAGGGGATGGGTGAACTTTTGTGCCAGCAACGCCAGCTGCTAATGAAGTGGATGCAGGATGATCTACATCTTATCATAACACTTGTGCTTCCAACTGGTATCTGAAGCGGCCCCGGTTCCATAAATCCTGGTAATACCAATAGGTTAGGAAACCCTGAATCCACAACATCGCTGGTCAATTCCCCAATAGGCGGGGCAACTCAACTAGAGACAGGTCGGGCATCGATAGAAACACATGTGCCTAATCCCCTGAACAAACTTATACATATATATAGTGACAACGAGAGCCCAGAGCCATCTCACGACACTCATGTACGTGTCCAAGAGGAAGAAGGTCCCGAGAAAACTTATTCCCTTGAGCCCGAAGTTCAAGACAAGGAGATCTTGCAAAAGGAAACAAAAGTCGAAAACGGCCTCAACACAAAAGAACCCAATGAATCGGAAACCGAAGCGGATCCAAATGATGAGCCCGAACAAGAGGAGACAAAGAAAGAAACCTCGCAAAAGGAAATCAACGGTTCTACGGCCAATGAGCAAGTAAGTAACAAATCTATACCCGACACCTTTATTCTTCCTAGTACTCAAATCCCCAACGAGCGACAAGTAGAGGTCAGACTCACGAAGCACAGCGAGGAAGTTCAAGGGCCCAATCTTGAACAAATATACACCACTGGTAGCTTGGGAAACAAGCTCACATGGGAAGATCAGCAGATACCAGAGCCAGTAGACAAGGTAGAAGATATCTATACAATCTCCTACGATCAAAAGAGAAAGGCCATTGTCCAAAGGACTGCAAAGAAAATAAGGATCTCGTTGGATCACTCCATCTTGGTTACTACAGAGGAAAACTTGATCAACACAGCAGACGCCCGGACGTCTGAATTGATCAGCATGGGAAAGGCCCTCTCGGATGCCACCTTGGATAGAGCCAAGAGGGATGAAAAGGAACTAGCCTCCACCCTAAAGGTTCCACGCAGACCACTGTGTATCTGAAAGGTGAGTTTAGAGGAGTTTACAACAAGTTCAAGAAGGAAAGACACATGTTAACCAAGAACATATCTGAGTTCCAGGAGGACACTCTCATGGCACTCGTGACATGCAAGGAGATGGAGCGATAGTATGAAAGGGCACAACAAGCAGTAGAAAGACTCGAGTACATTGAGGCAATCCAACAGGGTCGAGAGAAGGAAGAACATGGCATTCAACTGGTGGGAAAAAGTAGTCTCAATCACATGAAGTGATCAGTCGAGTACTAGCATAAGATGTCTCAGGACCCACACCGAGAAATCCAAGAGCAATGGACCAGATGCAAGAAGCATTGGGATAAAATTAATAAAGTAATGAAGGATATCGGGCTCCCCAAGTTTGGCACCCCTGAAAAATTTATCGACCAGAGCGACGTGGTCAAGTTGCATGCCGAACACGAATCGCTATGGACTAAAGAGTTCACAAATATAACCGATCCAAGGCCAGGGAAAGTGCAACAATTCACAGAACATCCGATCAAAGCCTGAACCATGTCACAACAGTTGAACTCCAGTTTAGTAAAGTATCGGGTGCATGCAGTGGACATCAGGGGAATATATGCGGCTCCGATGGAACAACACAAATTTCCATGGGCCCAAACCTGTGAAGAATTGTTTATCAGATGGTCTGAATACGAGAGAAGCCACCCTTTCAAATAAATATCTTGGGTTGACTGTTAAAGAAACTGTTAGAAGATAACGCCACGTGGCAATTTTTGCTTTGCTTAAACTGCACTTAGCCGTTAATTTCAGTTAAACTTTATATTATAAATAAATACATCGACCAATTAGTTAAGGGTCGATGGTTGTTTTAAGAACTCTTTCTTTTTTGTTTTTAAGAATTATTTTGAGATTACTATGAATTGAGAAGTCCTTTTGGACCAAAGACAAGCTATTTTCATCAAATGCATGTGATTGGACTTGGAGAAGAACTACTCCCTATCTTGTTTCATGAATGATGCAGTAATGAGTAAGAGCAATTAATTATGTTGTCAAGTTATCTAGTGCAATGTTTTGATGTTCTTGGCTTTAATGATGAAGATAAATCGCTGTGTTATTATGTGATGAATGGTTATGGTAGATGAATTATTTTGCTTGCCATTACCTTATTACATATGTGCTTTCTTTCTGATAATTAGTTTCTCAGAAAGTAATTGGATTCTCACATGGTTAATGTATTAGTACTAGGCATGTGGTATAGAGTAATTGTCTGCATGTTGAGCAGTAGGTTATCCCAAGCTCAATCTCTTCCCCAGTAGTTAAAACTTAATCTTGTTAGTTGTCAAGTTGGTTTACACTGGCTTGCATCTCTCATACCAGCCCCACCCAAGAGAAAATACAGAAGAGAACAATCCTAACTGAAGGAAGAGCCTTCACAATAAAACACAAAGCCCATAGATAAATCGGTCGGAACGCAAGATCTGGAGAACCATTCCATCTTCAAACACTGAAGATTCTAATTGGGCCTCAGTGGTAGGTTTGGTTCCTACTATTGAGTTAAGGGATTTAAGACCCATCAACAGAATTGGCGCTAGAAGGAGGGCCTGATAATGAATGGCTAAATATATATTTTATCTATCATTTCAAACAGCCTACAGATTTGTAATAGCCCACATGCATGCCTAGTCCTTCACAAGACAGCCCACACACGTTGAGTATTCTTGAAATGAATAAATCACCCTAGCCCAAGGAAGAACAATTATTTCTCGAAATAACTTACAATTTTCCTCACGAGGAATTAAATCAGTTTAGAAGACTTACAAGAGCCTATGCCCGACAGATCGGTGCATTTCCCTTAGCCCTGATACTTCCTCGAAGAAAATAAATAAGCAGACCGGTGGTAAATACTCCCGATAAAGTTTTCATACACACGGTAGAAGACTTGATATACTTTGCAATCACCGAAATCAAACACCCTCTGAATCTTATCCCCGAAACGCCTGCCGGTGACATCTCTGAGCCTGACGACTTTTTGGAAGAAGAGGAGTTCAACTCAGATTCCAAAGATATGGAAGGTAATAACAACCATGAGGAGGAAAGATAAATACCACTTCATAACAACCAGCCTTGGTTGGCTGGAGACATCGTGGTCATCTCCGGATGAGTACATAATCTTCCCCGGCACTTGTAGAAGCTGCTTCCCAAGTACGACCCTGAAACTTCAGTTTTACCTGAAGATCATATCAAGAAGTTCATACTTGTGATAAGACTTATGAATGTTCAACATGAAGATGTAGTCTACATACTTTTCCCCTACACGTTTGAAAATTCAGCTTCCACATGGTATTTTAATTTGCTAGTAGGATCTATAACCAGTTGGACTAACTTCCAGACAGATTTTCTAGATAAATTTGTGGAAGAAACTACTACGGGAGCTCCGATGGCTGAGTTGTTCGCAGGCACCATGAGTTCGAAAGAGAGGGTTAAATATTTCAATCAAATATTCACGGCCATCTTAAACAAATTCTAGCCCGCAGCAAAGCCAACTCAAGAGTTACAAATCGAGGTTTATGCCAACGCGCTTCAGGCTTCTATTTCTATGTTTGTAAAAATAGCCGCTAAGCAAACCTTGGCAAGAAATTTTGAGGAGTCCAAGAAAATAGAATTCCAAATGAAAGGATGTAAAGAAGGCCAGGCCTCTCTAGTAAAAAAAGAAACTCATCCCCCTCCTAGGAGAGGACTCCTTTTGACTAGACCGTTGGGGAAACCAGCTGAACAAACTCCCGACAAGGGTAATGGGGATATAGAATATGTACAATGCATGGTTAAGAAATTATCAAACGAGATCATAGACATGAAGAGAAATGCAGGAGAGGGAAACCAAGGCCAAAGGCCATATAAGCCTTTCTTTAAAAGAAACCCGCCTTTCAAAGCAATTGAACCTCCCCTAGCGAACTTATATATTGATCTAGGGAATGTGGCATCTGATTCTTTCTGTACTTATCACCAATAAAACCACTTCTAAAGAGACTGCCCTCAATGGGTACATGCCATGAATTTGATGGCCAATCATTTTCTAGACGAAACCTCCCTCACCGAACAACCAAGCAATTTAGTTATGAATATTGTTGATCAGGACGAGATTGACCCATCACGAGATACAACCATGTTGATATGGGATCCCAACTTGATCATGCCTTCCGACAATCTGTTTGAGTCTCGGGAACAACCCATGAAATTTTCAATGATACAGACACACAGTAAAGGTCTGCCTGGTTTGAAAGATGTTGACACCACTCAGGCCTCGAAAAATAAGTTAACTCCCGATCGCCCGAAAACATCTTTCACTCCCGGTAAAAAAACTATAAGCATTCATACCCGGGAATCACCCAAACTAGATTACAACGTGGTCAAATATTTGAAGAAGCTAAAGGCTAATATTTCAGTTATGGACATATGTAGGATCCCTCAACAGAAGGACTTTCTGTTATAGGCTTTGAACTCTATGGAAAACCCGACGGTGGGTAATGGTCCAGAAAGAAATTTGACTCCCATAGATTTGGTAGGCAAACCAACTGTGAACACATGTTCGGGAGATAGAAAGGAAAAACCTTTTGTTGCACCATTCCTCTTAACGTTTGAAGTCTTTAATAGAAACCTTCACAACTGTTTGGTAGATTCTGGAGCGTCTTCCAACGTCATGGCCCTGTCTATTTGCAAAAAATTAAATGTCGTTCCTCTCAAGAGTGACAAACATGTCATACAACTAGACAGAACCCAGGTCAAGGTCATAGGAGAACTCAAGGATGTGATGATCAGACTGTCGACACACCCCACATTTGTGCAAGTAATAGACATTATTGTAGTAGATATCCTAGAGGCATATGGGCTATTACTGGGTCAATATTAGTCTGAAAAGCTAAACGGATATTTCAATATAGACTGGGCACATCTCTAGCTGCCACTGAAGGGATATAAGAACATGATCAAAAATGATAGGGAGAGATATCTGAAACATACAGTCACTGATCTAGAAATCTTGAACGAACCCTCATCCACAGATTTCCCTATACTGGGCAATTATTCATGCGACTCCTACTTCGGGAACTTTGCTCCCACCTTGTCTAATGTTCCCCTTACCCAAAACTCTGAAATAGGTTTTCAAGAGAAATCATTGATACCGACAGGAGACACCCTCTTCTGTCAAAACCCTGTGCTAGAGCTTGTGGAACAAAAGATCGAAGAGAAAGAAACTAATAAGGAAAAATAAAGGAGCGATTGTCATTCACAAATTTGGACCCTCTATTTTGATGGATCTAAATCTCAAGAAGGGTCAGGAGTAGGGTGCATCCTCATCGATCATAAAGGTAAACATCATTTCTTATCATGTAGACTAGAATTTGAATGTATCAACAACACTGCCGAGTATGAAGCTTTGTACAAGGATTAAAGAATGCCATAGATTTGGATGTCAAAGAATTGAAAGTTTTCAGAGACTTTAAAATTATTGTTATACAAGTAAGAAATACTATACACTGAAATTCTCCTCAACTGAAGAACTATCAGCAGGAGGTGCATAGGTTAATAGATCACTTTGGGGCTTCCAATATCACTACGATCCCTAGAGAAAAAAATATTTTTGTTGATTCCCTGGCCACAACCACTTCCAGACTATCGCCTTTAGAATATTATGAAGCCTCCCGATTCACTGTAGAGCTGCTCTACAAACCATTGATACCTAATAACATTTCCAATTGGAAAGTCTTTGAAGGAGATGAACAGTTCATAAACTTCTTAACCAACCAATACAATTTCAAAGATCTCTCTATTGATGATGAAGAGTTCCAAGAGAAATCAACAAAAACTAATCCTCGGATAGGACAACATATGGATAAATCAAAGGCTCACACAATCCCGAAAGGGATAGCTAATCTAGAAAATATGTTTGATCTGAAAGAGCGATTTAAGGGACCTAAAAATGCAAATATTGGTAGCTCTTGTCCCCTCCATGAAACTATAAATCTTGGAACCCATGAAAACCCAAAGAATGTGAATCTCGGTAAGACTATATCTAAGGAAGAGAGGAAATCCTACCTCAAATTATTCAGACAATACCAGGATGTCTTTGCATGGTCCTATAGGGATTTGAAAACGTATGATACCCGCATCATTCAACACATTGTCCCGTTGAAACCCGAAGTGAAACATTTCCAACAGAAGCTCCGAAAGTATCACCCATCCCTAGAACCTCTCATGTATTAGGAATTAAAGAATCTTTTAGATGTCAAGATCTTTTTCCAGGTTAGGCATTCCGCCTGGGTAGCGAATAGTTTTCCAGTAAGGATAAAGTTGGGAGAAATCCTTCTATGTGTAGATTTTAGAAACCTCAACAGAGCTTCTGAAAAAGACAATTACCCAGTCTCGTCGATGGAACAACTCCTATAGACTGTGTCTGGCTCGTAGATCTTCTCTCTACAACATGGTTTCTCAGGTTACAACCAAGTACTGGTTTCAGAGGAAGATCATTTAAAAACCACCTTCCACACCAAATGGGGAACCTTCGCTTATAAGCACATCCCTTTCGGGTTAATTAACGCAGGAGAGACCTTCCAAATGGCCATGGACGTATATTTCTGGGGACTAATCAATAAATGTGTGGTATATGATGTAACAGTTTATTCAAAGAATAGAGAAGAGTACATCCAACATTTAACTCAGATTTTCGAGAGGTGTAGGAAATACGGTATATCCTTGAACCCTAAGAAAACTATCTGCGAGGTCAAGGAAGGTAAGTTGTTAGGTCATATTATATCTCAAGTAGGGATTCACATCGACCTGGAAAGGATTAAGTCCATAGCTCAACTTCCACTACCCCATAACAAGAAAGATATGCAGTGCTTTTTCGGGAAAATCAATTTTGTGAGGAAGTTCACTCCCAACTTCGTAGAAATAATCAAACCCTTACAAAAGATGATTCAAAAGGATGTTGAATTAAGTGGGATGATGAGCGAAAAGACGCTTTCAACAATATCAAAGTTTCCATATCCCGGGCCCCGGTATTGCGAAGTCCCGATTTCAATAGAGACTTTTCCCTTTATAATTTTGCCTCCAACCAATCGTTAGCTACATTTTTGACTCAGAAGGATGATGACAACAACGAAGCCCCAGTGTCATTTATGAGTACTAATATTCAAGTAGTTGAGATCAATTATCCTGCTATAGACAAACAGGCCTACACAGTTTATAAGGCAGTAAAGCATTTCAGGTCTTACATCCTCAAGAATCACACTAAAGTAATTATGTCGCACCCTGCAGTCTGATCCTTGTTTACCCAACAAGAAATGGGGGAAAGAAGAGGGAACTGGATGGCAGTAGTCTAGGAATTTGATCTAGATATAAAGCCTGCCAAACTAGTAACAGGACAAGGGTTACGCAAGCTTGTAACCGAAGCCCAGGATCAAGTAAATGAAGATTTCGGATGGGAGAACGAAATGGCACTATGGTGTGGTGAAGTAGTATACATCTCCCCAGGACAAGACTCCTGGTATAAGGATTTAACTTATCTTCTACATCATGGGACTTGTCCCGAAAACCTCAACCCTAGGGAAATAAGAGCTTTGAGATTAAAATCTGCACAATATCACCTTATAAATTTGGTGCTCTTCCGGATCAATTATGATGGGCTACTATTAAGATGTCTCGAACGTGAAGACGCAGACAAAGTGCTGAGAGAACTCCATGATGGCCCCACCGGGGGACATTTTGCAGGAAACACCACCGCTCATAAGATTCTGAGAGCCGGCTATTATTGGCCTACCTTGTTCAAAGACGCTCATACTTACGCTAGAAACTGTAAGATTTGTCAAATAAGTGCTGGAAAGGAGAAAAGAGTGGCAACCCCACTCCAACCTGTGACTATCTCTAGGCCTTTTGAGCAGTGGGGGTTGGATATGATAGGAGAAATTACACCTATCTCTTCAAAACTGCACAAGTACATTCTTACTGTCACCGACTATTTCACAAAATGGGCAGAGGCCATCCCTCTTACTCATGTAAATGAGAAGATAGTGATCCAATTCATAGAACAACAACTGAACATAAGGTTTGGTGTCCCTTTTGTTCTGGTCTTTGATAAATCAGCCTACTTTTCTTCCACCCTATTGATGGAGTTTTCTCTGGACAAAGGAATCATAATCAAGTACTCTGCAAATTATTATCCCCAAGGAAACAGTGTGGCAAAATCAACTAATAAAAACCTGGTAAGGATATTAAAGAAGATAGTTACAGATAACCAAAGAAATTGGCATAATCTACTCCATAATTCTCTATGGGCCAATAGGGTCACACCCAAAGAAGCTATAGGAAATTCCCCATACTTTTTGGTCTACAGGCAAGAATCCATCCTGCCGAATGGGCTCTATCTTCCGTCTCTTCAACTGGCCCAAGATTCCAACGAAGAACCCTCATCAGCCATGCAACAAATAATTAACACTCTGCTCATGCTGGAAGAAGAGAGAGAAAAGGCTAAGTCAAAATTCCTAGCTCACCAACAGATAGTGAAAAGATGGTTCGATAAGCATAAGGCTAAAGAAAAGAATTTTGAGGTAGGAGACTTAGTCCTAAAGTGGGACAGAGAAAATGAACCAAAAGTGAGACATTCTAAGTTTTAGAATCTATGGCTTGGACCTTTCCAGATGGCTAAGAATATTAGGGCAGGCACTTGTCGATTGTAGAATTTGAGGGGGGAACCTGATGCCCTCATAGTAAATGTCCAAGCCCTAAAACAATACTTCCAATAATAATAATAATAATAATAATAATAATAATATTGGAAGTATTGTTTTAGGGCTTGACCATTTACTATGTGTGTGTGTGTGTGTGTGTGTGTTCTATGTTGAGTATCTTCACGATTGCTAAATACTTCTTTTGTTGTTTCTTTTCTTTCTGGTTTTCTATACTTTTGAAGGTATGTCTAGAAAAACGATTGTTAGCCTTAAAAATCACACAAAGTAGCAAACCCTGTTTCTAACTCATCGCTCACTTACAAACACCAGAAGCACTAGAAAACTTGTGGTTACTTTGAGGAATCATGTTTCCAACTTGAGCAAATGAATAGCTTCGAAGAAATGTCAGAAATGTCTACTTTGTGGCTCGGTAATACCTCAAGGGAAAGAAGGAAATTCGGAAAGGACTACATGAACCTGGAAGATGGAGCTAGCGAAGAATCCACCTTAACTCTCCTACTTTGCAAATAAATAGACATCCTCCTCTCCCCACTCACTCAGTGCATCATGCTGAAATAAAATTGAAATTATCAAAAGAGTGAACAGTAGGAGAAGGTATGCATATATCTTTGTATCAGCCGAGCCTTGGAGGAGGAACATATATTTTTCTTTCGCCCAGTGAATCGCCATTTGTTGAGCACTCAACACACCCTAAAAAGTCTATGTCCATTTCTACTTTTTGGGTACCATTGGATCCTTTGCATTGTCTGTTTTTACTTCAGTATGAAACTGATGCCTGCGCTTATCTTCTATGTTTCATGTTTGAATTGTTTCAAGTCTGCTTGAACATACAACCAAGAATCATCTTAACTTTAAATGGGACTTAACAACTACTTAAGGAATTGACAATCTAAAGCTTTCCCCAACTCACTTAGGAAGTTCGGCATCGGTAAAGGTTAAAGGTGATGAAAAATTATTATGAAGTTCAAATTAGCCAAGCATCAATCTTCATCGGTGTCGGTGGATGAAAGTCTCTCTTTTCTGCGAATGAGCTCTGGCAGGAGTATTGTCAAAGACTGATCCATTCGGCTTCGGCAGGAAAAAGAAAAAGTAAGCATCGCGCAAAGATAGGAGTGGTATCGCCAACCGTCGACTCCCGATATGATTTCAGTGTCGGACAGTTACAAAGATGATACTTCCCCCGATCACCGATCCTCGATATCATTGACATCGAAACTTTTCATTAGGGATGTACCAGTAGAAGTATGAACAAAGATAGTAGTCGATCCCCGATCTCCACGCTGGAGAGACACGACGTGATGAGACGTTTAACCCTTAGATTCGTTAGGTACAACGCATTTAAAATGTTAATTAATTCATGGATTGCACATTAGTTTCTAATTCATGCGTGAATCAAAAGAGATTGTTTAAGCATGTCGATGCGATGCATCTTCCTCTGTGCCTCCGCCGCCAACTAGTTATAATTTATTCGCAGAGATATGACAGTATTTTATTTTGAATTTCATTCATTACTCGTATTAACTGATTGATATGATGGATAGAATCACTCCATTTATATTGTTTCGAGTGTTTCTGTATGAACCTGTTCTATGCAGCAAAGATTTCAGAACAAACCGAAGAGAAAGGCTAACAATCCAGAGAAGTCGTCCAAATTTCAGTGAGTATTAAACAACTATCTTAGCAAACATTACAGGTATGCATCCGCTTGTGGTGTTTTATGATTCGTTTTTTATGTTCCCACCCAACGTTTCTTTGTACACATGTTTAAAGGGTCATTTTAATTGCAGGAACAATGCCTCTGAAGAAAACCTCCACCAGGAAATCCCCAAGAGCGCCAAAGTTGCAATAACTAGAAGCAAGAGAGGGATCCTCCCCAGCAATTGCAAGGAAATTAGAATTTTCTTCCAAGCCGAGGCCCATCATCAAGACATTCACCAAGAATTCCTTCGTCCAACCCCCAACCTTCAGAGACACAGAGGCAAACATTGGAGTCAAAACAACATTTCCTCACTGGGAAGACTTGTTTAAGAAAATCAAGAAGGAATAACCCCTCGAGTATACCCCGCACAACGATCTTGATACAAGGAAGCTCGATGATGATGTCCTTCCAAATATCCGTAGGGATTATCTACACATGGTGGCAAGCCGAACTCCGGTGTTTCCATGCATTGAGCTCCTAAAGTGGCTCATTGACCACACTGATGCACAAAAATGTTTGATTAATGACGATAATGGTGGGTGCTTCAGGGTTTTCCTACCATCAGAGGTTTAGAGTTACTACAAGCTCAGGGAGTCGGAGAAAATATGAGCACTGATTTCATTCTGATTTTCTATGCATCACACGATACCAGCAAAATCATGGCATCTTGGTGGAGGAAAGACAAAAAATTCAGGAACCGGACTACCGACTGGTAACCAACGACCAATCTAAGGGAAACATACATATATATCATGGATCTTCTCTGCAGGTTGCATGGGGAGAAAGACTGCTCCTAGTTTTCAGAGGCTTGGATGCCTCTAGCTTTTACGGTGGCCATTTCAGGCATGGGCTTCAATTAGGGTGCCATCATCTCCAAACAGCTGAGCACTTGCATAAAACAAGCCCAGACGTCGAAAGAGGGAGAAACCCCCTTCTTCTACATAGCCTCGTATCTGCTGGACATCATCTGTGCCAGGAACGTTTTCTCTGGAATGAACCTAAACTGGCACTCCTCGGAGCTCCCAGTCCATGTATACTTCAACATCTTATGGAAAACAGGTACAAAACATCATATGCTCTTATCTGTGACCAGTTTATTGCATGCATTTATTTTTTGTTGTTTAGGAAAGAGTGCCCTAGGCTGTCAGATGAAGCAAAAAAGGTTATATCAAAAGTGGTTCACTGGTATCTTGATGAGCGTGAGACCTACATCAGGGTTTTTAGTGCCACGGGGGCACCCCATTTGTTACCCATATATGTTCCCGATCGACTAGTGTTAGGGAAAATTTGCTATCAGACCATTCTTCAAGGATACAATGCCACTTTAGTAAAGGACAAGAAGTGGACCTTCATACCGTATGGGTTTCATATTGGCTTCTACATGGTCAAAGACACCGCGCATGCTAAGCAAGAAGGGTTAAGTCAGTTAGAATTCTAGTTCCAAACTGGTCGATTTCACAAACACGATCCCAAGGGCCTGTTCCTACAACACGCATCGCAGGTATCATCCTATTGGCCTTATGCCCATGACTGGTTCGAAGATGAAATTTTCACTGAAAATGCTCAAGACTGGAATGAGTTGGCAGCAAGGAGGGATGATCCTCGAACAACCAGGTTCAAATCTATGAGTTGGGAAGAGAAAGGGATGTCTTTGGAGTAGACAACTCAAGAAATTCTCAGGACCCAGGAAGGAGCAGTAGCATCTAAATCGGGCGAAGAAATAGGCGATCCCCAAGAAGGCATCGAAGCGATGAGATTTTATTAGGAATCCCCAGTACGAATCAGAGATTTCCCTGAAGTTCAAGTTACACAGGGGATGGGTGAAATTTTGTACCAGTAAAGCCAGCTGCTAATGAAGTGGATGTAGGATGATCTAGAGAACAGTCCTAACTGAAGGAAGAGCCTTCACAAGAAACACAAAGCCCATCGATAAATTGGTCAGATCACAAGATCTGGAGAACCATTCCATCTTCAAACGCTACAGAGTCTAATTGGGCCTCAGTGGTGAGTTTGGTTCCTACTGTTGAGTTAAGGGATTTAAGACCCATCAACACCACCCAAACAAATTATCATCCAAAAAACCAAATTCACATAGGATGTGATGAGCAGCGATGAGCCCATGGCCTTGAGAGCCAATTTTCAAGGGGACTCACCATCTGAATGCAGAAGAAAATCACTATGTGAGGGGAATTCACTACCAAATATGCAAATTGAAGTTTCTTTTGTACCTTTTCCATCATTTGAAGAACAAACCACTATTGATTCCTCCTCATCCTGCAGGGGAATGTCCTCTGCATGATCATGTAAAGTGATTTTAGTACGAGAGGGGAGGTGCTCTGGGGAGTGTGCAACTGGGAATGTAATGTCCCCATTTTGGGACATTATAACATTATAGAGTGTTATGCCTACCATAGTAGCCAAATAGGGGAGGGAAAAGGTAGACAACGAATTAGGGTTTCGGGAATCTATAAAGGAAGACTAAAGCAACCTAATTCATTATGCATTGTTATGATTTGATGTTGAGATATTTCTAGAGGAGGAGGAAATCTACCCCCTTGTTGTTTTGTGGATTTCTGGAGAAAACCACCACCCTTCACCGGTTTCGGTGTTGAGAGACACACCCTATCCTATCCCTTGATCGGTTTCAGTGTTGAGAGACACACCCTAGCCTATCGGAGATACCATCCAGGTATTTCACTGTGCATTACAATGTCCAGTTCAGTGATTTCGCAACTTAGCCAGTGAGGGCGCAAGTGTTTGAGAGGGGATTTGTGCGACCACTTGTGACAGTTCGAATTTGGTTGATTCCTTCCGAACCATTAGAGAGCTAGCCAGGGTGCACCTATTGAGCCATTTTTCATCAGTTTCCGATGGTGGAATCTTATGGAAAGTGGAAAACCGTCATTTAGGGCCCAGCTCCAGAGGAAGCACATTTGGGGTTCCAGAGGACATTTCGGGACAGATCTGAGGAATCCATTCTGACCCATTATAGAGGAGACCAAGATGATCATTTTGAGCTATACATCATCATATTTCATCGATGGAATCACTAGGGCGCACTCATTGAGCCCAAGGAGGTGCACAAACCCCCAGGGGGTGAGATCCAGAGATTTAGAGGTCAGATTTTCAGTCTGACAGTCATCAGGATCAGTCTAGAGGCCAAGGTGTATCTTTTGAGACAGTTTTCAGTGCATTTCAATGGGTATCTCCATCAGAGTGACTTTTTCAGATTCTACAGCACTTATCATGAGATGCCAGACTGCTTTTTGTTGATCTATCCATGCATGCGCAGACTAGCACCTGTTCTTCTGGTCACGGGTATTTCTTATATGTTATTTTGTATTCCAGTGACGATCCATGAGATCTAACTGATAATTATCATATCTCCTTCTAATCTTTATTGCATTTCTTGTTGTTTCCAACATTATATATATATATATATATATTAGTGAGTTGTGTTGTCCTTAGTTCACATGTATTGTTTCATACTGCTAAACACATAATAAAATGGAACACACATGTAAATACAACCGAGCATCTTCACAAAGTTACTCAAACACATAACTAAAACGCAGAGAAAAACCCCCAGAGTATTAGATATGAAGTTAAAACGCATCCAGAAACCCCCAGAGTATCAGATCTATGAGACAGAATTCTAGATCAACAGTGGATATCCAAATCAGCTGGGTTAGGAACATTACAATGGTATCAGAGCTGGTTTTCCTACCAACCTAAGGGGAAAATCAGATAAGGATGTAGATACATCATTACCAGCAAGTGGATTGACAGGAGCACAGATGGAGCCTACGCCCATTAGATGCAGGGAGCGTCGCTACAGTTGCAAAGTGCCTTGGAAGTGAACTCACAAATGCAGGGGTAAAGGGAAGGTGCACATTGTTGAGGTGCACTATGACAGCAAGGATGAGGAGATGCATGTGAATGAAACCATAGATGCCTATTTAGAGCAGTCTGATAAGGCTACTGACTCTTGCGCATATGAGGGACAATTGGATGGACAGGATGATAGCGCATATCCTTCATCTTCCCCATCAAGTAATGTTGAAGATTCAACACTTTAGCATAGTGGTGACACTTGTGAGGATTCATATGTGTTGGCACTTAGACATGATGAGATTAGGAAGTTGGATAACCTACTTATGGGTGTAGACATGGCTTCTAGGAAGTCATGTATAGAGGATGTTGAGATTCCTATGAGGAGTGAGCCACATTTTTCATCTTCTCAATCACCTATGATAGCCACGACACATGAGGATATCAGTGGCATTCCTGATATGGTAGAGGAGCCTTGTGTGGGAATTGTACACAAGGAACATATGGATTTGCAGACCAAGGAGGAGAGGTATGGCTTGGAGATAGTTGACCTTACACATACCTATCAGTATGAGGAGAGTGAGTCACCACTCTTGGAGATTCCATTGATGGACCAGGTTGTGGAAACCGATAGCTTGTTGGGACATGTACTCCAAGGAGCAATCTACCGTGATGAGGATGCACTCCTTATTGGTCGAGATGTCCATAGCACATGTCTGGACACATCTGTATGGGATCCAGGTGCAGATGATATTAGTAGGGTGAGTGCACAGGAGGATACAACTGCCCATACAGGATAGGATGTGATTCAGATAGAGGTCGCACTTGGTGATGGCATGCAGTGGCATACATGAGGACTCAGTAGCACAGGGGACAATGGGTAATTCAGTGCCTTATCTTTTGAGGAGTGTGTGGTTGGGGATTCCATTGTTGACACTAGTAGTGAGGGGCATGAGGTAGAACCTCCGTGGGACTGTGATCAGGAGTCATGACACTAGACGGGACAATTGAGAGTCAGCGAGGACATGATCATGGCAGCCACTAAATGCATGGACGATACACACACATTGGTGGTAGATTATTGTTGGAGGGCATCGATGACACATGATATTTTAGATGGGGGATTTTCCATGGATGACTTTCATACTCTTAGGGAAAGAGTAACTAGGAGGAGGGTCGACTACCAACAGTTGTTGATGGACAGAGATTACCTATTGGAGGTGGGCGATATGTATCGCAGGGCCCTGAGGGAGTAGGAGTTGGAGGTGGACCGACTCACTCATGAGTTGGTGAGCACACAAGGATTATTGGAAGGAACACAAACAACCCTTCAAGAATAAGAGTTCATATTAGATGAGCTCCTTGAGGAGACTGGTCAGAGATACACTATATCTATCTCGGCAGAGAGTCAGATATGTTCCTGAGTTACATTGTTGGAGGATGTCCATATGTCACAGCGACCACCCTTCATGAGGGGTGTTGAGACAATTGGTAACACACATACACATGAGGATTCCAAAGCTAGGGGCAGTTATGAGGAAACTTCCATTTGTTTTCTAGGATTGGTTGACCTTCATGCAGAGGATGACCCCGTAGTACACCCAAGATCCATGATTTTGCAGGTGTATACAGGAGATCACATGAGTATGCAGGGGCATATAGTGATGAGTGGTAGTTCACAGAGAAATACAGAGATGTATAGTGGGATTTATGGGAATACATTGGATTGCAGGGGGGAGACACACTTAGTGGAGCATGGAGATTCCTCCCCCTTGTAGTAGCACATAGTTCTGGGAGATCACCTTCACAGTAGCAGTAGCTATCTGAGTGATGATGGAGGGAGAGTGATTGACCAGCAGTTTGTGGAGTTATCTATTTTTGTATCTGATAGTTGGAGTTTAGACGGGTATTCACCATGGGTGCTAGTGGATCATCAGAGACAGACAGTTGAGACCTTGGGCATGATGGTGAGCATCTTAGGCCATGGGATAGTAGATATCTCAGAGGGTGACACAAATTCATATTCTCATTGGGATGAGGATGGAGGGCTTCCGACAGTTATTAGTATGACTCATGAGCAGTTAGTGATGATTGGAAGTGATGAACTTCCAATTTTTCCATGGGATCTGGGAGTCCATTTGGTTAGTGGGTTGTTTCATCTTATGATGGCCCAGGTTGTGCCAAAGAGCACCATACTTCACTCTTGGATGGTTTTGAGAGGGCTTGCAGGGAATTTTTCTATATGGAGAGATAGTCTCTCCCTATTGATACTCATGATCAAGTATGGAGGTGGTTGGGCAGATGATGATTCTATAGAGATACCTTTACAGGTTCAACTTCTTGACAGCAGACCCAGTTTTCATAGGTATTTCAGCATGAGGATCCAGGAGTGGGGGATCCAGTATGTATATTTTGAGTAGACATTCATGATCACAGTAGCCCAACATTCATGTGACGGCCCTTGTCAGAGCCTAGCATGGGACCCTGGGATTATAGGGTCGGGCATTTCATTGACTGATGGAGATGAGTGGATCTTTGCAGGGGGAAGTCACTTTGAATTTCCAGTGAGCTTCACTATTGGGGGGAGCACGACACTTGTTGGTGATTCATTGAGGTATTGTAGTACCTCACTATGGCAACAACATGTTCAGTTGGTGGAGTTGGTATGGTCTTGGAGGACAGACTCAGTTCGGGTTGACACCGTGTGTTATTTCTAGGAGACTCATGGTAGTGATATATTACAGGACTATATTTCACAAGGCCTTGTAGTTCACACTTAGATATGGGATCTAGGGATTGGACTTCTTGGTAGTTTCACAATTGATGGAGTTGAGTTTCGAGTAGAGTGGTTGCTCAGGGAGTTGACTGAGATTCCTTGTTTGTTTATCATTCTACTCATCAGGAGCATGTGGGTGTCATGCGTGGTGAGCACTTGGAGAGGCCACATCCTGAGGGGAGTCTACCTTTTTTCACACAGGTGGATATGGGACTCCAGTATCATATGTAGTTAGATTCATTTATTACTTGAGGACAAGCAATATTTCGGCAGGGAGGACTGTAGTGCCCCCATTTTGGGACGTTATAACATTATAGAGTGTTATGCTTACCAAAGTAGCCAGATAGGGGAGGGAAAAGGTCAACAAAAAATTAGGGTTTTAGGAAGCTATAAAGGAATACTAAAGCAACCTAATTCATTATGCATTGTTATGATTTGATGTTGAGATATTTCCAGAGGAGGAGGAAATCGACCCCCTTGTTGTTTTGTGGATTTATGGAGGAAACCACCACCCTTGATCGGTTTCAGTATTGAGAGACACACCCTATCCTATCTCTTGATCGGTTTAGTGTTGAGAGACACATCCTAGCCTATCGGAGATACCATCCAAGTATTTCACCATGCATTACAGTGTCTAGTTTAGTGATTGCGTAGCTCAGCCAGTGAGGGTGCAAGTGTTTGAGAGGGGATTTGTGTGGTCGCTTGTGACAGTTTGGATTTGGATGATTCCTTCTGACCCATTAGAGATCTAGCCAGGGCACACCTATTGAGCCATTTTTCATCAGTTTCTAACGGTGGAATCTTCCGAAAAGTGGAAAACCATCATTTAGGGGCCATTTCCAGAGGAAGCACATTTGGGGTTCCAGGGGACATTTCGGGATAGATATGAAGAATCCCTTCCAACCCATTACAAATGAGACCGGGATGATCATTTTGAGCTATACATCGTCAGATTCCACCGGTGGAATCACTAGGGTGCACTCATTGAGCCCAAGGAGGTGCGCAAACCCCCAGGGGGTGAGATCTGGAGCTTCAAAGGTTGGATTTTCAGTGCGACAATCATCAGGATCAGTCTAGAGGCCAGAGCGTATCTTTTGAGACAATTTTTAGCTCATTCTGATGGGTATTTCCATCAGGGCAAGTTTTCCAGATTCTACAGTAGTTACCGTGAGCTACCAGACTACTTTTTGTCGATCGATTCATGCATGCGCAGACCAACACATGTTCTTCTAGTCACAGGTATTTCTTATCTGTTATTTTGTATTCCAGTGATGATCCATGATATATATATATATATATATATATATATATATATATATATAGTGAGTTGTGTTGTCCTTAGTTCGCATGTATTGTTTCATACTGCTAAACACATAATAAACTGGAACACACATGTAAACACAATCGAGCATCTTCACACAGATACTCAAACACATAACTAAAACACAGCCAGAAACCCCCAGAGTATCAAATCTGAATTTAAAACGCATCTAGAAACCCCCAGAGTATCAGATCTGTGAGACAAAATTATAGATCAACAGTAGATATCCAAATTAGCTGGGTTAGGAACATTACAGGGAACTTGGCATTAAGACCCCAGACATGCGTAAGCGCCCCATTTGTCATGTCAATCACCCGATCTGGGGGGCAATGATCAACATGGGAAATATTCTTGCACTTTATCTTTAGAGAATTGTTCAATAGATTACTCTAGTCAAAACCTATCTTAACGGTAGTGGAGGACACTCCCTCATTAGCCAAACAGTCAACAAATTTGTTGGATTATCTTCTAATGTGAGTAAGGAAAGAAGTAGAAGCACCTTGAATAACGGTCTGCAACTGTTCAAGACTTTCCTCCAAACGCCAGTGGTGAGACACTTTCCATGGAGGGGAACCATTCTGAAGATAGATGAGCACGTTAATGATGAGTTGAGAGTCCCCTTCAACAATAATATTGGAATAGTTCTATGTTTTGGCAAACTTCATACCATAAAGGAGATCCCAAAGGTTTGTGTCATTGTTAGAGCTAATGCTCAAATTGTTTGCATAAATTCGAAGAATTTGACCCATTGAGTCTCAAAAGATTCCAGCATATCCCACTGGGTTGGGATTATCCTTAGAAGCCCCATCAAAATTGAGCTTGAAAAAACCTTGAGGAGGAGGATACCATGGAAGGGGTGAGGATACCTTTAAGGGGAACTCAAACTGATGGCTTTTAAGGACGAAGTTGGGTAAAAATCCGAGTTGGAAAGAATGATCTTCTCCTTGCTATTTCATTTGAAATCCTCCTCAATTCAAGGAGAGGATTGGATTGTTTCTAGGATGCATCTTCATCTTCTTGACCAAGTCGATGAGATTGGTTGTTCCTCATTCTTAAATATGCATCGATTTCTCTCCTTCCAAGTTTCCCAAAGGAAAAATATTGGAAAAAGTTTCCAGATCTTGTTCGGAATGGGATTCATAAATACATGTGTACGCCATGAAGAGAGAGTGATCTTGACATTGTCTACGTGTCGATCTGTTTGTTTGAAGAGAGTAGCGCCTTGATCCTAGAGGTTGGCACTAAAGGGACAAGAGTTTAGAAGGTGCTATGAAGTTTCTTTAGCTTGTTTGCACATGATATAGAGGCCCAGCCCCTTAAAGCCTCTATGAATAAGCTGATCCTAAGTCAAGATTCTTCCATGAACAATTAACCAGAGAAATAGGGCCACTTTCGACCATATCTTCAAATACAAATTATCTCAATACTAATAACTATTTGTTAAATTCTTTTAACCAAATTTTAGAATTACTATAATATTTGTAACCCTTTAGTAACCACGCAACAATGTGGTATAAGTTAAAAATGTATATCCATGAAAACTTAAAAAATACTACTATTTTATGAGAATTGACATCATCTATATTATTTACTAATTACAAAGTAAACCAATTAATATTATATTATACCATGTTGAAATTTAGAGTGACTATTTCTTTTTAATTTAAACTAAATTCCCAATAATTAAATGTTGATAGCATGTAGGGGTGGCACGTGAAAGGGATCATCTTAATCCCAAAAGAAAACTTGAAATAACTTAGGTTTGAGGTTTATTAAAATCTACAAAATAATCAAGTTAAGACTTGTTAAGTTTCATAGATTTGAATATAAAATCACCACACAAGATCTAAAGAAAAATATGACAAATACACTTTATTATATAGAAAACCCTTAAGGTAGGGAAACACCATACAATCGATCTTTTTAAGGAAGGGATCCACTCATGATCACTTGCCTCTTCAAGGGGTAAACCTCCTAATGAGCTATGTTCCAAATACAATACTCATCAATCATACCCATTACATTGTTTATACACCTTTATATAATACTACTTACCACCTAAAAACATTATAGCAGATGAACCTTCTAGTAGGTGGAACCTTCTAGTAATCCCTCTTACATTTATTGTGTTCACACTAGGCCTTATTTATTAAAAGTGATCTCCATACATAACAATGCATATCTACTATTATTCCCCTTGGGTACCTCCCTAGGTACCCCATATTATCCCCCTAGCTACACTGCATTTCATTCCCCTTAGGAAAGCATTGTTCTCAATGCTTGTTATGAGGAAGTAAAACCATATACTAGGGTCCCATGGATAAGTGTGGACCATAATAATGAAGTAGGTTGGAGAACCAGGGTCCTATGTAGAAGTGTTATCCACCATCTTGAAGTAGTTCAAATTCCACTGTAAACCTGGGTCCCATGTCCAAGTGTTCATGTGAAGTCCTCGCTAAAGATATTGGAACTCAATAGCCAGCTGGAAATGATGCTTCAAAGATTGATATTGGTCATGTGGATCCAAATATGTAGATCTAGCCAAAAAATCATCCGCTAGTACTAGAGAATAAGAAAACTGAAAAATAGTATTCAGAGAAGGCTCTTGATTGCTCTCCATAATGGGCTCTACATAAGGTGGAGTAGAGTTCATCAAAGTGGTTGTCATCCCAGAAATGAAAACTATCCATATACCAATTATCACAAGTGGCCTCAAAATCATACCAAGCAAATAGTTCTTGTTTATATTCTTCCATGATGTAACTGCATATGGTCTACATACTATATCACTCCCATTTATCTATGAAGTCTTGCATATGTCGAAGAACATTGTTCAGGTTCATGAGGAAGTGAGGTCGAAATTGTTCAGAGGTTGTAGCACATGCCATACCCATTGGAAGCACCACATATAATATACCAAAACAAATCTCTAAAAATATTCTATCCAATGGAACTGATTTGGCACCAATTTGAGCATTTTTTCAAAAGTTATGAGCTCTGCAATCTTGCGACCATCATGAAAAAAAAAACCTCTAAAAAATTGTTGATTTTAAATCAGCGATATCTTCACTTCCGGAGCTCTGATTCAGACGATTTTTTTTTAAATTGAGTAATTTTGCGATATTAACTTAGATACACAATTGTTTTTGGTGAATTATGCACTAATTTCTACATAAATTTGCAAAACCGTGCAGACGTCCTCAGAAAAACCCTAAAAATGGTTCATTTTAAATCAACGATATCTTGGCCTCCCGAACTTTGATTCAAACATTTTTCTTTTGAAATTGGTTCTTTTTCTGAGAGGAACTCATATATACAACCATTTTCATCAAATTATTCATATAAATATATAAGAATTGACTTGAGTGTCATGACCCTTTTTTTCTTTTTCGTTTGAAACCCTGTAAAAATAAAACATTTACCCCTTATTGTAGCTGAAGAAAGTGCCCTGATACCAAGTGTTAAGTTCCAAAGATATAAATATTAAATCACCACACAAGATCCAAATAACAATATGGCAAATACCCTTTATTATATAGAAAACCCTTAAGGTAGGGAAACACCATATAATCGATCATTTTAATGAAGGGATCCACTCCTGATCACTTTCCTCTTCGAGGAGGAAACCTCCTAATAAGTTATGCTCCAAATACAATACTCATCAATCATGCACATTACATTGTTTACACCCCTTTATATAATAATACATACCACCTAAGAACATTCTAGATGAGGAAACTTCTAGTAATTCCTCTTACATTTATTGTGTTCACACTAGGCCTTATTTATTAAAAGTGGCCTCCATACAAACTTGCATCTATCCTAGCTTATTGTTAGAAGTGTTAGAATATAGAAGATGGTGTACTCATTTTACCATTGAAAATACCTTCGTCACCCAACCATAGGCCGAAGCCTCCCTCCGAGCACCTTAACCTTGACTAAGAAATTCCTCTGGAAGCAAACCCTAGGCTAAATAGCCAAACAAAGGGTAGCACATCACAAAAGACTGATCAGATGTTCCAAACCCTAGCAAAGAGATATTCAAGCCAAAACTGAGATCTTGCTACTGCTGCAGCTGCACCAACTCTTCCTCCAAACCTACGCACAAGACTGGAACTGTAGTGCGCACCAAACTACAGAACTGCAATTCTGAGAGATGTGTCAAATGAGAACTGGTGCCCTGTATTTATAGTGGTTCTGCCAGTTTTGTTGGGGCCAACTTCTCCTTTTGGATAAGTGTCTGTTCAGTATATTATTATAATTTTTGGCCGAATTCTTTTCTTGGAGGCTAATAGCCTAATATAAATTATCTTCTTGCGCCAACAAGGCTTCTAGGGTTATTAGCCAACTCGTTACAGTTTCTCTTGCTTCCCGGAGTCTTATATTCTCATCAGGTTCACACGTGGGGGTAAATACCTCCCGCAACTACCATAATATTAACACTCCCTCCTAGCTAGAGAGGTATTTACAGGTAATGGACATGAGCACAAAATATACCATTTACCTGGTAGCATCAATATAGTCATCTAGACTATTTCACGACTAGATCATGAGCATCACCATCATCATCAACTGCATCATCTCTCGAAACCATACTTCATCTAAGTAGTTAGATATGATGTTGGATAAGTCACTCTCACCATAGAGTGATACAAGAGTAAAAGCTCTGAACTATTTTTTGTCTGGAAAAACTCTGTTCATCATTCATCTGAATGATCATTGTCTCCAATAAACTGTTGATAGTCTTCAAGGCAATTAGAACAAGGATAGAACACACCAGTGTCTATTCATAATAGTACATAACTACAATCCAGTGGTTAACTACCACATCAAGTAACACACAAGTACTTGATCAGCAATGTAAGGTTGCAAACGGTGAAACATATTCACCACAGTAGTCCTCATCTATTGTCATATAGTCTTCATAACAAACATCTGAGAGCATCCTGCATAGAAACAATGTTATGATAAAAACTGTATCATCTGGGCCAATCTTTCATTCACGTCTGTGAGATCTGAAAGAATGTCTGCCACTACAATAGTCTTCATCTACATAGAAACAATGTTATGATAAAAACTAAATCAACTGGGCCAATCTTTTCACTCACATCTGTGAGATCTGAAAGAGTGTCTGCCCTCAGTGTAGAATATCAACAATAATCATCTAGGCCAATCTTTCACTCACGTCTATGAGATCTGAAAGAATGTCTACCCTCAATATCAACAATGGGCTATCTGCCACATTCTTCTCAACCAAGGAAGAAGGATTATTTCTGATTTCTGAGCCTGGACCATTTCTCACCCTAGGCCATTCCTCTGACACTAAACAAAGTGTAACCTGGAGAGAATGAGTCTGCCCTCGAGAAATGTTTGGACCATTCCTTACCCTGGGCCATTCCTCTGACACTAAACAAAGTGTAACCTAGAGAGAATGAGTCTACCCTCGAGAAATGTTTGGACCATTCCTTACCCTGGGCCATTCCTCCTACACTAAACAAAGTGTAACCTAGAGGGAATGAGTCTGCCCTAAGGAATGATTGTCCTGGACTATTCCCCACCCTAGGCCATTCTTACGACACTAAACAAAGTGTAACCTGGAGAGAATGAGTCTTCCCTCGAGGAATAACTGTCCCTGATTGTTGAGCCTGGACTATTCCCCACCCTGGGCCATTCCTCCGACACTAAACAAAGTGTAACTTGGAAAGAATGAGTCTTCCCTTGAGGAATAACTGTCCGGACCATTCCCCACCCTAGGCCATTCCTCCGACACTAAACAAAGTGTAACCTGGAGAGAATGATTCTTCCCTCGAGGAATGTCTGTCCTACATCAACCTCCAAAACGGACGATTCTTCGAAACTACTCACAACTGTGAACTTCGAAAGAATGACTGCCTAGCGAGGTGGACCATTCTACTTAACCACTACTCAGAGTGACTGCCAAGAAGAATGATTGTCCTAGACCACTCCCCATAATGGGAAGTTGCTATCTATGATACATCAACAATCAGTCTGCCTCCCATGTTAACTACAATGGGAAGTCACTATCCGTCGGAAATCTCAATACACTTTCCGAACAGGAAAGCATCTGTCCAATCTGGACTATTTTTCAATTACAAAGATAAATGATATTTTCAATGCTCCCTCCTAACTGGAGAGTTATTTCAATTACAAAAATAAATGTTTGTGTACCTTCTTCTAGTTTGGAGAGTCTTCCCTTCCGGTTAATAGGGTTATTTCCATGAGCTCTAGCTTGAGTATGCAAGTCCTTTCGTCTTGGATAGAGGCTTTACCAAAATGTATGCTTATCTGCTCATCTGTGGAGATATGTATTGGAGAAATCATTTTATTCTTTCTGGACTTCATCATGGGTAGTGTAATGCTTGTACTGTAGTCTGGAACATTGTCAAGGCTTCATGTAGATATGAATAATAGAGTATATCATAGTTGGAGAACTGGAACATATCCATGTGGCACTTCTTCTATCATCATGAGATCTGATCTTCTAACTAGTCATCTTGATGTTATAGGAAATATTCACCACACTTTTGTTGTGCACTGGAGGTTCTCCGCCAAGTTGTCTTCTTCTTATCTGCATACAAGAGTCTCTTTCTGGTATGCCTCAAAGTCTTGAGATTTCTCTTCATACGCTCTTTATTCAATTTCTCTGGAGAACATTCTTTGCATTCGTCTGATGTAGAATTTTGAATCATGGATATTGCGGATGATATAATGACTTATATAGAGATAAGTCTGGTGTACCGGAACAATCAATCATCATAGTCTCCTCCCTCCATCTCAGAGAACCTCTGGTTCTGGATCTCGCAATGCTTTCATTCATAAGTCTTCCGTACACTGTTCTTCATCACGACTTTCAGTTCTTCTACTTGATTGCTTTTAGTGAGTTCATATCAGGCTGGTAATCTTATGATTCTTGATACAATGACTAGTTGTTTTGGTTCTTCTTTTTCTTTCTTGGAATCTTTATGTTCTTCTTCATGCTTTTCATGATCTCTTGGGTCCATGGAGTTTCTTGTAGATTCCACGTTCTAGAGATTCCACTTCTTCCTT
>ML806254.1:22742-35987 GCA_009831015.1 Picea engelmannii | reverse complement strand
TCTATTATTCCCCCCACCAACATTTTATCTATTATTCCCCCCACCCCCATGTAACACCTTGTTTCCCCCAGCTTGTAATTAATCATAAAATAGGATTACCATGCTAAGGCATGTGGACAATGTAAATGTATTATTGCTAAACTGCCCAAAAATGGTTGTTGAGGGGTGAAGCCTTGAATAACGAGCCATGATATCTCTAGAGGAAAGAAATCAGTTAATGAAGGAAAGGATTGGTGGTTGAATAATCAACCACCCTCATGAATGGAAACATGGGCTGTCAGCCCGAAGTAGCACAGAAACCTGCAGATCTAAGCTTCCTTCTGACAGAAGGAACATGATAGGTCGGAAACCTTCCAAAAAGAAGAAAGGGAAGATACATACACATAGACGGCAAGAGGAGAAAAGAGTGCAAGCTCATGAAGGAGATGCGCGAACCACAGGAAGTGCAGAGAATGCGACCTGAAGGACCCGAACGCGAGCTTGATGCTGAGGAAGCATCTGATAAACCTCGTAGGGATGTTGTGATAGAGAAAAGGTCTCTGAGAGATGGCATAGTTCCTTAGTGATATCATGGCTTGGCACTAGGGTGGCCAGAGTGCTAAGAATGAATGCCTCTGAGCCTATGGTTGGGTGGAAAGGCACACACCCACAGTCAGTTAGATGGCTGCAACTTGTAATAGATAAGTATTCTCCTACCCTGTGTAATTGAGTTATAGCTGTGTATTGAAATTGGATATAGTGTGAACGTTTTCAGGGATGTGCATGATTGCTTAATGGTTATACTATATCCCTTTTATTTCTACTTGATTGTGTAATTAGGCAAGTAAGAAATTATATGCTTCGGACATGAATTGTACTCGTAAATGCTTGAGCCCTGTCGTGGTTTAAGCTAGAGCCACGAACTGTGAGTTCGTCGGCCTTGACCACGGTTTTCACAGGTGCACGTTGACACTCCCAATTGCCCTGAGACTCTGGGAGGACGGAGTCTGTTAAGTTCATAAGAGGTAGTGCAGATATGCACGGAGTCTCTATGAGGCGGGAAAAGGTCTAGAACCTCTTAAGTTCTAGACTTGATGAATGAGCACAAGGGGTGCGCGAAAGATTTCTTAATCCTTTCAGAGCTAACAAAGCTCAGGAAGGATAGCGAGATCCAAGTATCGAAAGTGGAAGATCCTTTGTAAGGAAGGAAAACGGATGAGATCTGTTCGGGAAGAGCCAAGGTCTGTTGCGATCGTTGGACACAGGAAAGAATGCGGGAGTTAACCCCTTGAGTCCTTTGGACTTCGCGAGTTTGGCGAATTGAGCGAATCCGTCGTAAGGGAAGTAAAACCTCCGACGTCCGAAGTCGCGAAAGGATCTGGACCGTGGATCTCTAGATCCTTCGGGATCCTTCTCGACCTCCGATCTACGATATCGGAGATTTGTGCTTCGGGAGAATTGTGAGTTGGAATGGCCAAAACCTCAGACATTCGACGTCACAAAATGACATGGATCGTAGATCCAAGGATCTATCGGGACCATCCTTGACTGTTGGATCTACGATTTCTAAGTTCGCGCATTGGGGAGATTACGGATCTGAGTTTGACGAAATCCCAGAAACACAAGGAGTGCGTGGAAATTTGAAATCCCCAAACGCTCAAGCTCAGAAGGAATAGCACTTTTCAGAAGTGCAGGCCAGACCCAAAGTCACTGTGCTTGCAAGAGGTAGTTCAAAGGTGAAGCCTTTCAAACATATGAAGTCTTCCAAGTCAGGGAAGAAGGCGTAAGCTTAGGAAGAGGAGCAACAGTGGTCGATGGATCGCGAGAGGAGCGTGGACTGTAGATCTGGTCCCGAGGAACTTCAGAAAAGTGGGAGTTGGAAGAAGAGAGGTGAGTAATCCTCCAACTTCATGAAACGCGAAGTCCCGAAATGTGAAGTCCCGAAGTGCTCGGAAGATTGGCCCTAGGTCACAACAAAGAGTCACATTGATGAAGGTTAAGGGAGGAAATAGCACGCGCTAGGCTCTAGTGCATAGTTCGGATGTTCGGGAGTGAGGAGAGTCAGGGTTGGCTCACATACAAATACCCGACATGTGAAATCACGAAGTCACAGAGCACCCTTTGGCTAGGCCTGTGGTCATAGCCTGAGGTCATATGAAGGAAGGGGATAACTTGGAGAGCTAGCACCTATTTCCCCAATCCTTCAAAGGGACCAGGAAAGAGAGCCCGCGGGTTTGCAAGAACCTGCAATTGAAGAAAGGGGAATCTAAAGAGATTTAAGAAAAAATGATTTTTTTTATGCCTCGTCATGGGTGTTACAAATTGGTATCAGAGCATGGTTTCAACACTTGGCCTACTTGGGCTCATGTACGAGTCACGTAAGGAAGTATTGTTATCTACATTTACTCCTTGAGGAGAAGGACTGCAGATTGAACCTGTGATTTTGGGAATTATTTTTGAATTTCAGCAGAAGAATTCGTTTAGCCCTTTGTCAAAGTGATAACTACTCTTATCGGAGTAGGGATATGCTAATTAACATTTATAATAAGACTTGAATGTGGATAGTTGAAGGTGGCAAGTTTCTGTCAAGAACAATTGAAGCCCGAAGGATGGATGACCTAGTGTTCGTAACACTGCTTATAAGCATGGGCAATTGGAACCTCAGGCACTGATGATGGATGATTTTATAATGGTTAATACCTTTGTGGGCTTAAAGGAATCTGATAGGATCAGGTAGGACCCTTGGCAGTTATAGTTACTACTTTATATTAAACTCGGAGTGTATAACTTCTTATGATCAGAGGAATGAGTCTGGTGACTATGCCCTGAAAAGGGAGAGCATGCGCAACTCTCGGGTTTCAAGTGGACTGAGAAACAAATTTTGTTTCTAGGTATAGGAATTGTTGGACAAGGTTTTTTCTAATCAAGTTGATAAACAGAGTTGTAGACTTATAGAGTGATTGAGTGAGAAATCACAATAGCCTCCCTTGCTTAGTGGATAGGAAAGCAAATCTGACAGAGTTCTTGTGGGAGGAGGAGAATGGCCTCTGGCCCTGACTGTGCTAAACAAAAGAAAAAAAAAAACTCTAGATGTAATGGTCAAGACCGATCTTGACCTAAAGATACTCTGGATTTATGAACTAGGATACTTAGTAAGTAGTCCAAATGGTATTAGACATTATTGTTAAAGTTAGGATAAAATGGTTGACTAAAGGTTGATCCTGAATGTGGTAAAGGGAGTGTTGGGGCACTTCTAGAACCCCAATGGGTCAGACTGACATCCAGTGGTGGATGGTAGCCATGTAGATATAATTGGAAGCTAGTTTGGATGATTTTGTTACCTTGGGCATGGTTATAATTGCGAGAATGTATTTATAAGTTGGGTAATGTTCCATGGAGGTTGAGGCAAGAGTGTTTTCTTGTTAGTTGTTATCATATAAAAAGGGAACATAGTTATGATTATTTCTGATTCAACATCCATGTGGATTTCATGTGAATGACTGCAAGCTCTCAACCGAGAGGGAAACTCAGTTTTGAGTGTTCCTATGAGGCTTGTCATAAGGATGGAAGCAATATCCTTGGAGGAGGATCTAGAAGTCTTAGATGCCCATGTGCATGTCTGACATGAAAAGGGTGCAAGCAATGAGCTTGCATGATGAATGTTTGGTTAGGTTTGTGTCTGTTATGCTTGAGTGCATGGATTTAATGCATTGTGAAGTTTCTTGATATGAAGCTTGATTTAATACCAGTTAGGTATGAATGATATTAAATGTACAGGTGATGCACATGTATGATGAAAGAGTAAAAGAGCAAAGGTGCTCTGATTGTCATGATAAGAGGTAAATGATTATGCCTTTGAGAATCACATGAGAATGATTGTGAACGATCAAAAGTTGACTGATTTTAAAGTAGGGTTACGAATATGGCTAAGTACATCCTGCATGTAAATTAACAGAAACTAGAATATGTGTGGATACATAATCTGGATGCATAAAAAAAAAATGCATGTTTATATTTCTTAGACAATTCTTAGTAACAAGATGAATCTAATTCAAGATTGAGGCCATCATAGATAGTGATGGACGTGCAATAAAGAATTTGCATGCTGAAGGAGTAATTCGCTCGCAGAAGTCTCGAAACCCCGAAGCCTGAAGTTCCAAAGTCAACAAGGGTATGATCTAAGTCGTTGATTTTGGGTGGATAATGACCATTGATCTCCAAGTATGGAGACAATTCGTGATTCAGAAATCGGGAGTTGTGGGGTGGAGTGTGTCAGAGATTCTTGAAAACAAGGATCCAAAAATATCATAGTCATTGGCTGTATGAGCGATGGGAGCCGTAGATCTTGTTCGGAGGGGTCCTCGAAATCAGAATTCGTAAAAATTGGCCAAGGCTGCATTCAAAATGTCCGAAGTCCCGGAAGCTGAAGTTAGTTATGGACCGTCAACCTAAAATCCGCGTGGAAGAAGGTATGAAAAGATCGGGTAAGAATCCTTTCTGAAATATTTTTATTGTCTAATGTTATGCACGAAATTTTAAAAGGGAAGTTGTATAAAATGGATGCCCAAGTAGGGTATGATTCGGGAAGGAGAACCTGAATGATGGAGGTGTGAATCTATGGCAGTGAAGACTGATTGTATGATGCAACATCATCTATACCAAATGATCTTTGTTGACTCAAAAGGTCAAAAACCTTTACTAAGAGATCGTAGAAATCCCTTTGATCAACTACAGATCAAGATTGTGAAGATTGCGAAAGAAAACCTTGATCGAATCAAGTTAATCAAGAGCCTAACAGAGGAAGTGAACACGAGTCGTTCATCGGAAGGAAACCGATCTCAATCGTCATATCGATTTCAAGATCCATTGGAGTTAACAGATCAGATGCCAATCGTTCGATAAGATCAACGACCCATATTCATTGTGGAGCGTAGAGGCGGAATTAACAGGCACGCTAGTTCATGGCCCGCAATCAATCTACACGGTTGATCTCGTCGGGGTGGATGATCAAAAACCATGATTAAAAGAGTTGAGCAAACACCTTTCGGATTTCGAAGATTGAACTCTCCGATAAAGAGCGAGCTAGTTGAGGTTCTGCAATCCCCTGTCGTCGTTGGATCTGGGGGAAGATGGATCTCCACCGTCGATTTGTAGGAAAGGGGTTTAGCCAGGATCATGGCACGCGGAAACAAGAGCTGAAAGGGTAGCTCCTAAAAGAATAGAGCTAAGGTCATAGATCTCGATCGCGTGGAGAGAAAACAGAGTCCATCCAGGCTAGTTAGACTGTGGTCGTGGGGACTGGTTCTATGGGAATAAAGGTGCTCATAGTTAGCACGTTACATGGAATGCATTGAGGGAATGCATGTCGCATAAGAGGGAAGAAAATGGATTTTTCAGTAAGGAAGGAGGACCTTCCAATGTTTTACTTACGTTATGAAAGTGATGAAGGAAAAGAGAATTTCTTGGGTGGCCATGCGTGTTGGCACCCTGGTTATTAATGAAGGTAGAATGCTTGGGTGCATTCATATGAAACTTTTAAGTTTCATGTGTACTGATTTGGGATCATGATCGGCCTATATCTAGAAGCATGATCCTGCTGTAAGAGTGAATGAGAAGGAATAATCCATATGGTGAAGAGGTTGGTTAAAATCCAACACACTATAGCAAGGTGTTTGTCACCAAGTGTGGCAGCTTGAAATCAATGCAAGAGTGCATTGGGTATGAATGTGAGTTAGTGACACAATATCGTGAAGGAGATGCGTGAACCACAAGAAGTACAGAGAACGTGACCTGAATGACCCAAACGTGAGCTTGATGCAGAGGAATCATCTGATAAACCTTGCAGGGATGTTGTGACAAAGAAAATATCTCTGAAAGATGGCATAGTTCCCTAGTGATATCATGGATTGGCATGGGGGTGGCCAGAGTGCTAAGAATGAATGCCTTTGAGCCTATGGTTGGGTGGAAAGGCACACACCCACAGTCAGTTAAATGGCTGCAACTTGTAACAGATAAGTATTCTCCTACTTTGTGTAATTGAGTAATTGTGTATTGAAATTGGATATAGTGTGAATGTTTTCAGGGATGTGCATGATTGCTTAATGGTTATACTGTATCCTTTTTATTTCTGCTTGATTGTGTAATTAGGCAAGTAAGAAATTATATGGTTCAGACATGACTTGTACACGTAAATTCTTGAGCCATGTGGTGGTTTAAGCTAGAGCCACGAACTGTGAGTTCGTCGGCCTTGGCCACGATTTTCATGGGTGCACGTCGACACTCCCAGTTGCCCTGAGACTCCGGGAGGACGGAGTCTGTTAAGCTTAGGAGAGGTAGTGCGGATATGTACGGAGTCTCTATGAGGAGGGCAGAGGTCGAAAACCTCTTAAGTTCTAGACTTGATGAATGAGCAGAAGGGGTGCGCGAAATATTTATTCCAAGTGTTAAGTTCAAGATAAAGAGCGCAAATCTCTTAAGCCTTTCATAGCTAACAAAGCTAAGGAAGGATAGCGAGATCCAAGTATCGAAAGTGGAATATCCTTTGTAAGGAAGGCGAACGGACGAGATCTATTCGAGAAGAGCCAAGGTCTGTTGCGACTATTGCACATGGGAAAGAATGTGGGAGTTAACCCCTTGAGTCCTCCGGACTTCGCAAGTTCGACGAATTGAGCAAATTCGTCGTAAGGGAGGTAAAACCTCCGACATTCGAAGTCGCAGAAGGATCTGGACCGTGGATCTATAGATCCTTCGGGGTCCTTCTCAACCGTCCGATCTTGGCTATTTACCCTAGATGTTGCCATCACATGATATCGTGCACCAGGGTTCTGATTCCAACCCATGCATCAAACTCAGTTATTTTAATTTAAGTATTCCACCATTTTTCATTCAAATATGCGTGAGGGGTATAGACAATTCTGTCTGTGAGGATTCTTAGTTGGAATATATTAATTATTTAAGATTTCTTTTTGGTATCGATGCAAATATGATTTTAGGGAAAAAAATATGGTGTATTTTTAAATATTCTTATTATTTTAGTTTTAAATAAGGCTTGTGAGATTCCTTATTATTGGAATTTTTAAAAGAGGTTGGTGAAATATTTTTTTTGGGTATCCTTGAAGAAATAAAATTAAGTGTTTTTTGGGTTTCATCATACAAGTTCACAAATATGAAATAAGGCATATTCTTTTAGAGGTATTAAAAATATGGTTTCAAGTAGCACTTTTGCACAACCACAAATTTTGGTTTTTATAGGGAAAAATTACGAATTTTGGGAATTCAAGATGAGTCTTATAGGGACAAATTACGAATTTTGGGAATTCAAGATGAGGATGTTATTAATCTCTTAGGATGGTTGGGATCTTGTCATGGCTATATAGAACCAAGTGATCACGCAGCCGACTGAACTTTGATCAATGCACAAAAGAATCAGTTGAAAGATAACAGAAAGAAGGATGCAAAAGCTCTCTATCTCATCCAAAACGACTTGGATGAAAGTATATTTCCAAATATATTAGAAGCGAAATTCTCAAAGACAATGTGGGATATCTTAGAGACCGACTATTAGGGTATTACCAAGGTAAAGACAGTGAAATTGCATACTTTACAAATGAATTTTGAGAATTTGAAGATGAAGGAGTCAGAGTCACTGGACTAGTACATGACCCAAGTCATGAACACAATAAATCAGTTAAGGATGAATGGTGAAGAGATTATATATCAAGGAGTGGTGGAGAAGGTTCTTAGAACCTTTCCTAAGAAGTTTGATGCAGTAGTCATAGTCATTGAATAGTCTAAGGACTTGACGCAGCTATGAGTGGATGAGTTGTTGGGATCCTTGTTATCCCATGAATCCAGGATGAAAAGGTATGGAAATTCCTGGGAAAATGCATTTATATCTCAGTTTTTGATCTCAAGAGGCAAAGGAGGATCGTAGTCAAGAGGCAGGGGAAAGAGCAACAAAAGAAACAACCAAAGGAATAGTTCAGAACAAGAAAGGAAGCGGGATCAAAATGATCATAGCTTAAGGGGGAGAAACAACAGAAGCTCACAACCAACTCTGATCCAGGTGGATATTGGTGGCCACCCGCCTATTCCACTTGGACCCAGACCATTTTTTCTTTCATTTTTTCAGTTTCCTTAATCATAGCACAATTTACTATTTTTAGCAGTTTTTCGGGTCCTGAACTTCCAGAGCCATTTTTTAGCAGTTTTTTGGGTCCTGAGCTTCTGTTCCGGCGAATAACAGACTCATATTCGCCGAAGCATTCATGCCCAAAAAACGTCGTTTAGGGCCTCAAAATGGCTCCGGAAGTTTAGGACCCAAAAAACTGCTAAAAATAGTAAATTGTGCTACGATTAAGGAAACTGAAAAAACTGAAAGAAACAATGGTGTGGGTCCAAGTGGAAAAGGCAGGTGGCCACCAACATCCACCTGGATCATTCCTCCATCCTTAGGAAGAAATGGTCCCCATTGCGTTGAGTTCCTCCATGAGATGAGGAAACCTCTGTTGAACTTGGTCCCTGGTGAGCCACTTGCCCTGGTGAAGGAGTTGGCCTGCTTTGACAACTCGATATAGCTGGATCCTCTACTGGCAGGTATTCTTGATCTATGTGTCCATAATTCGATCAGTTGTGGCTTGTTCCATGCAATCTGGGTTTAACTCTGTTGGTGTGAGTTGTTCTGCCATGTCAGATGTGTCCAGTAGAGGTGGAAAGTAGGGTTGAAGGCAGTCCACATTGAACATTGGGTGTAGACCAAGGAATGGTGGAATACTGAGCTCAAAGGCATTGTCTCCTACAACCTTGGTGATGGATTATGGCCCATAGTGAAGTGGGCGGATCTTATGGTAGGGTCCGGCGAGGCACTCCTTTTGCAAATGTAGCCACACTTTGTCGCCCACCTGGAAGTTGTGTGGCACCCAATGGTTATCATTTCGTTGCTTGTACTTAGCATTGGCTCTGTCCAATATGTCATGAACCTGTTGGCGAATGTGATGAATGCCCTCAATGAATTTGTTTGCCTTGTCAGTATTAGACTGGACATGGGTTGAATTTTCCTAAGTAGCCGCAAATGGCATGGCTACGTCAATGGGACATAGTGGTTGGAATCCCAAGCCCACCTGAAAGGGGTTGTGGCTGGTTGAGCTATGGAGAGCTTGTTTGTAGCTGTGTTGTACATAGGGGAGGATCTCATCCCATGTGCGTGGATTTTTTGAGTTGTACATGCGTAGAATGTGTACAATCATTTGGTTGACAACCTCTGTCTGGCCATCAGTTTGCGGATGGAAAGCTATGGACTTGGTGAGCTTGGTGTCCAGCATGGACGATAGATTGTGGGATCCCAAAGTATACCCACACTCGTTCAAAGAAGAGTTTAGCAGTGGCTTCTGTTGTGATATTCTTCTTGCAGGCCATCATAATGGACATCTTCGAGAATCTGTCGATGACCACAAAAACATAGTCATTGCCATGCTTAGTAGAAGGAAGGCCCGACATGTAATCCATGGAGATGGATTCCCAAGGTCGACTAGGGGTAGGCAGCGGAGTATAGAGGCCTTGCTTCTTGATGGTCGGTTTGGCAATGGTGCAAGCAGTGCAGGACTTGATGTACTTCCCGACATCCTGTCGAAGGTTCGGCCAATAGAAATACTTTTGCAGTACTACCCCGGTTTTCTTGACCCCAAAATTCCCAGCGACCCGACTATAGTGCGCCTCCCAAATCATCTTGGCACGCTCGCTTGAAGGAACACAAAGGCATCCCAGGTGACATAGCAGGGCATCCTGGAGGTGAAAATTAGGAACTTGCTTACCCTCCAAGAGTGTATTGTATGTGTGGTCGAATTCTAGATCACTTTTGTAGAGAAGTGGCCAATCGAAAGTCTCGTTCCCACTAGAGTTGAGCATCGTGGTTAGCGCCATGATAGGGCGTCGACTGAGGTAGTCTACAACATTATCGGTGCTTCCTTTCTTGTACTTAATGTTCAAGTGAAATTGTTGCAGGTATGTGGACCACTTCTGATGGTGATCGTTCTGCAACTTCCCTTGTGTCTATATGAACTGCAAGGGTCAGTGGTCTGTGTGGATGATCGTTTCCTTTCCCAAAATGTAATGCTTCCATTGTCGGCAAGCCTACATAATGGAGTACATCTCTTTGTCATAAGTGGGATACTTTCGGACTGTGTCAGAAAGTGTCTCACTATGATATGCCACTGGATGCTCCTGTTGAGTAAGGACTGCCTCAATAGCATAGTCAGAGGCATCTGTCTTGATCTCAAATGGTTGTTGCAAGTCTGGTAATGTGAGCACTAGTGCAGAGCAGAGGCGATGCTTCAAACCGTTGAACGCCTTATGTTGAGATTCAAACCAAAATAATTTTTCTTCCGCTCCTCCCTTGGTGACTTGACTCAAGGGCCAAGTGATATGAGAGAATCCCAACATGAACCTGCAGTAGAAATTAGCAAGACCCAAAAAGATGCGGAGCTCTATTAGGGTGGTTGGGGATGGCCAATCCCGAATGACTTGGATCTTGGCTGGATCCACATGCACCCCCCACTCATCAATAATGTATCCAAGATACTGAGCCTGGGTCATGCCAAAACTGCACTTCTCCAAATTGGCACACAACTTGTGTTGTCGCAGTGTTTGGAGGACCTGTCGTATGTGGTGGAGGTGCTCTTCCCAAGTCTGGCTGAAGATCAAAATGTCATCCAAGTACACCACTAAAAATGAGTTGGTGAATGGTCACAAGATGTCGTCCATTAGTCTCATTAAGGTTTCAGGGGCATTTGATAACCCGAAAGGCATGACCAGCCATTCGAAAGGCCCTCCTTGGATTTGAAGGCAGTCTTCACACATCAGAGGGTTCGATTGGTACTTGGTGATACCTAGACTTAAAGTCGATCTTGCTGAAATATTTCACCCCCTTGAGTTGGTACAGAAGGTCATCAATCTGTGGGATCAGGTACCTATTCCAAACAGTGATCTTGTTCAGTACTCGATAGTCAGTGCAGAGTTTCCAAGTCCCATCCTTCTTTCGCACCAGCGTGATCAGGCTCCCACAGGGCGATGAACTCGGCTGAATGTGACCTTTCTGCAACAACTCCTAAATCTGCCTCTTGATTTTGTCATTCTCCAGAATAGAGCGCCGATAGATTGGTCCATTGGGAAGCGGCGCACCTGGGGTCCGATCGATGGGGTGCTTGACTTGACAATGTAGAGGCACCCCTGCGAGGGAGGTGAAGATGTACTCGTACTCCTCCATGACCTTATCCATCTGTTGTTGTCGTGCATAGGGGCCCTGTCTGGAGGTCATGGCCACAGTCTTCTTCTTTCCCTGAGGGAAAATCATCAGGAAAACAAATTTCCTGGTTTTGGCAATGAGATTACTGCATTGTTTTGTAGTAACCAAAAAGATGGTTGTAGGCGGTGCTATTTCCAGTATTCTGTACAACTTATTGCCCAAAGTAATAATAACAACACAAGGCCTGGACTCATACACAGCATGTCGCTTCCACAAGTATGGTTGGCCTAATAATACATCAGAAACATCAAGAGGAGAAATGTCACATAATACCTCATCCGTGAAGGGCTTGATGTTGTAGAGAAGGCGACATTGTTGGCTGACGCGGGGGTCCCATCCTTGGTGCATCCACCTGATGGTGTATGGTTGTGGGTGTGTTGTAGTCGACAAGCCCAACTGTTTCACAACCTCTACTGAGATGAGGTTCTTCTGGCTCCCGCTGTCGACAATGAACTGCAATGGGGAACCCTTTACCCACATCTGAGAATGGAAGAGGCGCTCCACCTCCTCTGGATCTTCTGGTTCCTTCTTCTGGATCTTCGTGGTGGAAATGATGGCGTTGGGCTCCACATCGATAATCTGCTTCCCCCTGTCATTCCCCTTGTCGGGTTCTGATTCAGAGTTGGATCCTGCATCCGATTCAGAAGCCTTCAACTCGGCTACCAGTGACTGCTTGGCCCGACACTCACTTGTGTTGTGAGTGGAGCTCTTATGGTACTCACACCACTTCCCCGTGTCCTTTTTTGACTTTGTGGTGTTGTTATTTGCTTGCAGTTTTGGTGGGATTTCCTAGGCCGCCCCACCTTGGCTTGGTCCTTTGTTCAGTAGTTTGGGGGTACATTTCCCTTGCTTCTGATTCGCAAACCCAAAGTCTCGCTTCTTATGTTTGAACTTCTGCTCAATCTTGGCAGCATACCGGTATGTCGCACCAAGCGAGGAGATGTCGAGAAACTCCATTTCCTCCTGAATGTATATATGAAGACAACTGTGGTACTTTAACACCAAATGTTTCTCCGAATCTTTGATACCCAACTTTGTGCATAGGGTATCGAACAGATTCGTTATCTCATGCACATCTTGGTCCCTTTGTTGCCGCAGCGTAGTCCATTGTATGTATTTGTCCTCATAGCTTCCCATCGGATAATATTGTTCCTTGATGGCGTCTTGAAAAGAATTCCAAGTGGGTGCGACCAAGAACAGAGAGGGTTCCCCCTTGCTCTGTTGCTCCCAGTAAGTTTCCCACTAGTCCTTGACATGGGGGGCGACTTTAAGGAGTGAAAAAATAATCATTTCTCGGTCGAAAAAGTCATGAACCGAGAAATATCCTTCTAACAGATTCAACCATCTATCAACGACATCTGCATCTATTTGTCCCTCAAATATGGGAACGTTGAAGGATCTGGGCAAAGTTGTCCATCATCGTATTCCTTTGTTTCTCGAGGGCCTCCTCGAGCAATAATTTGATAGGATCTCATGCTCCCTCATCTTTCTTTTCTTCCCCCATGGGCGGTCGTCGGGGTTTGTGAAGCTGATCTTGTAATGGTTCAACCATATCGATCCCTAACTCCTTATACCCCGACCTTGTTGGGGACATGCAAAGAAGGATCGAGAAAGAGCAGACTGCTCTGATACCATTGATCCAAATTTATGTAGGAACACAATGAAATACAGAAATACACATAAAAGCAGAGATGCAATGGAAGTAAAACTTCATTTCATTAACAACAAATGACTGAAATATGCTTACAGACATAATGGAAATAAAATAGCTCGAGCACTGGTAGCTTATCTATGAGAAGAGATGTGGTGGCTACTAGCCTTTGGACTCTGTGTTACAATGAGGCTCGAAGGCCTATATGTTATTGAGAAACAATGGAAAACCCTAAACATCCAAAAACCTAACCCTAGGAGATGAAACACTAGAATATGGGCCCTGTTGGGGTAAATTGGTACATCAATTTCCTGGG
>ML806254.1:0-15025 GCA_009831015.1 Picea engelmannii | reverse complement strand
TTTATAAAGACGTCCGTTTATGTGATTACTTTTTCACATTTACTAAATAAGATTAAAAAATTACTTGCTCACCACCAGATTGCCACGTTCAGTGATTAAGAGATAATCTATTAAGCTGACCACAATTTACTAAATTATTGTTATTGAGCGGATAGATATAGCCGCGTGGATGTTGGATGCCAATTAAAAAGTTTTACGCGCAGTCATTTTTTTACCGGTTTCAACCTCCAGCCTCCCCTCCGCGCGCGTTTGATGTGTTGGCCACGAGGAGGTTCAGACTGACGGCCTTTCGGCGTTCATTTTTTTTACCGGTTTCAACCTCCAGCCTCCCCTCGCGCGCGTTTGATGTGTTGGCCACGAGGAGGTTCAGACTGACGGCCTTTCGGCGTTCTCAGCCGCAAATTAGCGGCTGTGCCGAATTTTTGCGTGGAATTGACTCGGTCACGGTCGAACCTTCATTTGCAGTTCATATTCCACAGCCCCTTCACAGTCGTCGGAAGGACGTCGCGGGTGGCTTTCGGCGAATTTTTTGCGTGGGATGTTTGACTGAAAATTTGATAAAAAAATTGTTATATATGTAGATTTTGAGTGATTAATTATGTGTAATTCTAGTGTTTTAAAACTTTTTCAACACTATGAATTTATTTTTAGATTCAAAATTACAATTTAATAAATAGAAAATTGTGATTTTGTATAAATTCCAAATAAAAAACAACTTGAATTTATTTTTAGATTCAAAATTACAATTTAATAAATAGAAAATTGTGATTTTGTATAAATTCCAAATAAAAAACAAGTTTTGTTTTTTAGCTGAAATCCACACAAAATCATTATTTTCTATTTGAATACTCAAATAAAATTGATCACACTAAAAAAACCTTATAACACTAGTAAATATCTTTTTGGATACAAATATCCCTGAAAAATATAAAAAACAAAACATAAAATATTTAAACTACAACAAAATAAATTATTTTACCAAAACTTTCTAATGATGCGACGCTTTTAGATACCATCTTAACAATAACATGACTAAACTATTGGTGGTAGCTTGACATGCCTTTCACACGGCCCACTAAGACGACATTAATTTTGGTGGTAGCTTGACATGCCTTTCACACGGCCCACTAAGACGACATTAATTTTGGGTAGCTTGGCATGCCTTTCACATGGCCCTTTAAGACGAGAAACTTCAAACAAACAAAAGAGGACAAACCATTACAATCTAATTTTTTAAACGGTGTATCGCTAGCATCCACAACTTGCAAGTCTTTGTAAGTTAGTAAAAAACTTGCAAGTCTTTGCGACTTACCAAAAGTCCAACTTGCAAGTCTTTGGAAGTTGGTAAAACACTTGCAAGTCTTTCCGACTTAGCAAAAGTCTAAGAGGACAAACCATCACAATCTAAATTTTTAAACGGTGTATAACATTTTTTACTTTCTAGGCATCATAATCTATTGAATTACAAAGCACATTGTAATTTATGACCTACTCTATTACTTAATTGGTCTTTGTGACTTAGCAAAAGTTTTAAGCCTCATAATCATATAAGGGTGGGGAAATAATAGATAAAATGTTATTACATAATAACATTTTATCTCTGGGGTGGTGGAATAATAGATAGAATGTTATTATGTAATAATATTTTATCTATTATTACTTCCACCTCATAATAACTTTTTATCTATTATTTCAACACCCCCCACCCCATATTATGAAGTGGGGGGAATAATAAATAAAATGTTATTATTTTATCTATTATTTTCCCCACTCCATAATAACATTTTATTTATTATTCGCCTCAACCCCCACCCCCTCGTGTGGATGTAATAACATTTTATCTATTATTCGCCCCACTCTCCACCCCCACGTGTGAGGGGTGGAAAATAATAGATAAAATGTTATTACATAATAACATTTTATCTAGTATTCCCCACCCCCACCCATGTAATAATCCCCCACGTGTGGGGCTGGGGAATAATAGATAAAATGTTATTACATAATAACATTTTATTTATTATTCCCCGCCCTGCACCCATGTAATAATAACATTTTATCTATTATTTCCCCAACCCCCCACCCATGTAATAACATTTTATCTATCATTCCCACAACCCCCACCCTCATATGGGGATAATAACATTTTATATATTATTCCCCCACCCTTATATGGCAGGGTGGGGAGAATAATAGATAAAATGTTATAATAACATTTTATCTATTATTCTCCCCACCCCCCTTAATAACATTTTATTTATTATTTCCCCCACCAACATTTTATCTATTATTCCCACCACCCACCACCCCCATATAATAACATTTTATCTATTATTCCCCCCAGATAAAATGTTGGTGGGGAGATAATAGATAAAATGTTATTATATGAGGGTGAGGGGTGTGGGAAATAATAGATAAAATGTTGGTGGGGGGAATAATAGATAAAATGTTATTACATAATAACATTTTATCTATTATTCCCCCCACCCCTATGTAACACCTTGTTTCCCCCAGCTTGTAATTAATCATAAAATAGGATTACCATGCTAAGACATGTGGACAATATAAATGTATTATTATTAAACTACCCATAATTGGTTGTTGGGGGGTGAAGCCTTGAAGTACGATCCATGATATCTCTAGAGGAAAGAAATCAGTTAATGAAGGAAAGGACTGGTGGTTGAATAATCAACCACCCTCATGAATGGAAACATTGGCTGTCAGCCCGAAGTACCACAGAAACTTGCAGACCCGAGCTTCCTTCTTACATAAGGAACAGGATAGGTCGGGAACCTTCCAAAAAGAAGAAAGGGAAGATACATACACACAGACGACAAGAGGAGAAAAAAGTGCAAGCTCGTGAAGGAGATGCGCGAACTACAGGAAGTGCAGAGAACGTGACCTAAAGGACCCGAACGCGAGCTTGATGCTGAGGAAGTATCTGATAAACCTCGCAGGGATGTTGTGACAGAGAAACGTTCTCTCAGAGATGGCATAGTTCCCTAGTGATATCATGGCTTGGAACAGGGGTGGCCAGAGTGCTAAGAATGAATGCCTCTGAGCCTATGGTTGGGTGGAAAGGCACACACCCACAGTTAGTTAGATGGTTGCAACTTGTAATAGATATGTATTCTCCTACCCTGTGTAATTGAGCTATAATTGTGTATTGAAATTGGATATAGTGTGAACGTTTTCAGGGATGTGCATGATTGCTCAATGGTTATACTATATCCCTTTTATTTCTGCTTGATTGTGTAATTAGGCAAGTAAGAAATTATATGGTTCAGACATGAATTGTACTCGTAAATGCTTGAGCCCTGTGGTGGTTTAAGCTAGAGCCACGAACTGTGAGTTCGTCGACCTTGGCCACGGTTTTCACGGGTGCACATCGACACTCCCAGTTGCCCTGAGACTCTGGGAGGACGGAGTCTGTTAAGTTCAGGAAAGATAGTGTGGATATGCACGGAGTCTCTATGAGGCGGGCAGAGGTCGAGAACCTCTTAAGTTCTAGACTTGATGAATGAGCACAAGGGGTGCGCAGAAGATTTCTTCCAAGTGTTAAGTTCAAGAGAAAGAGCGCAAATCTCTTAAGCCTTTCAGAGCTAACAAAGCTCGGGAAGGATAGCGAGATCCAAGTATCGAAAGGGGAAGATCCTTTGTAAGGAAGGCGAATGGACGAGATCTGTTCGGGAAGAGCCAAGGTCTATTGCGACCACTGGACACGGAAAATAATGCAAGAGCTAACCCCTTGATTCCTTCGGACTTCGCGAGTTCAGCGAATTGAGTGAATCCGTCGTAACATAAGTAAAACCTCCGACGTACGAAATCTCGAAAGGATCTGGACCGTGGATCTCTAGATCCTTCGGGGTCCTTCTCGACCTCCGATCTACGATATCGAAGATTCGCGCTTCGGGAGAATTGTGAGTTGGAGTAGCCAAAACCTCAAATGTCCGACGTCGCAAAATAACCTGGATCGTAGATCCAAGGATCTATCGGGACCAGCCTTGACTGTTGGATCTACGAGTTCTGAGTTCGCACATCGGGGAGATTGCAGATCTGAGTTTGATGAAATCCCAGAAATGCAAGAAGTGTGTGGGAATTCGAAATCCCCTAACGATCAAGCTCAGAAGGGATAACACTTTTTAGAAGTACAGGCCAGACCCAAATTCATTGTGCTCGCAGGAGGTAGTTCAAAGGTGAAGCCTTTGAAACGTATAAAGTCTTCCAAGTTAGGGAAGAAGGCGTAACCTTAGGAGGAGGAGCAACAGTGGTCGATGGATCGCGAGAGGAGCGTGGACCATATATCTGGTCCTGAGGAACTTCGGAAAAGTGGGAGTCGAAAGAAGAGAGGTGAGTAATCCTCCAACTTCGTGAAACACGAAGTCACGAAACGTGAAGTCTCGAAGCGCTCAGAAGATTGGCCCTAGGTCATAGCGAAGGGTCACATTGATGAAGGTTAAGGGAGGAGCTAGCACGTGCTAGGCTCTAGTGCGGAGTTCGGAAGTTCGGGAATGAGGAGAGTCAGGGTTGGCTCACATACAAATACCGGAAATGTGAAATCGCGAAGTCACCTAGTGCCCTTTGGATAGGCCTGTGGTCATAGCCTAAGGTCATATGAAGGAAGGGGCTAGCTTGGAGAGCTAGCACCTGTTGCCCCAATCCTTCAAAGGGGCTAGGAAAGAGAGCCCGCAGGTTTGGAAGAACCTGCAATTGAAGAAAGGGGAATCTAAAGAGATTTAAGAAAAAATGATTTTTTTTTATGCCCCGTCGTGGGTGTATTACAAATTGGTATCAGTGCATGGTTTCAACACTTGGCCTACTTGGGCTCATATACGAGTCGCGTAAGGAGGTATTGTTATCTGCATTTACTCCTTGAGGATAAGGACTACAGATTGAACCTGTGATTTTGGGATTTCTTTTTGAATTTCAGCAGAAGAATTATTTTAGCCCTTTGTCAAAGTGATAACTACTCTTATTGGAGTAGGGATATGCTAATTAACATTTATAATAAGACTTGAATGTGGATAGTTGAAGGTGGCAGGTTTCTGTCAAGAACAGTTGAAGCCTGAAGGATGGATGACCCAGTGTTCGTAACACTGCTTCTAAGCATGGGCAATTGGAACCTCAAGCACTGATGATGGATGATTTTATAATGGTTAATACCTTTGTGGGCTTAAAGGAATCTGATAGGATCAGGTAGGACCCTTGGCAGTTATAGTTACTACTTTATATTAAAATCGGAGTGTATAACTACTCATGATTAGAGGAATGAGTTTGGTGACTATTCCCTGAAAAGGGAGAGCATGCGCAGCTCTCGGGTTTCAAGTGGACTAAGAAACAAATTTTGTTTCTGGGTATAGGAATTGTTGGACAGGGTTTTTCTAATCAAGCTGATAAACGGGGTTGTAGACTTATAGAGTGATTGAGTGAGAAATCACAATAGCCTCCCTTGCTTAGTGGATAGGAAAACTAATCTAACAGAGTTCTTGTGGGAGGAGGAGAATGGCCTCTGGCCCTGACTATGTTGAACAGAAGGAAAAAAAAACTCTAGATGTAATGGTCAAGACCGATCTTGACCTAAAGATACTCTGGATTTCTGAACTAGGATACTTAGTAAGTAGTCCAAATGGTATTAGACATTATTGTTAAAGTTAGGATAAAATGGTTGACTAAAGGTTGATCCTGAATGTGGTAAAGGGAGTGTTGGGGCACTTCTAGAACCCCAATGGGTCAGATTGACATCCAATGGTGGATGGTAGCCATGTAGATATAATTGGAAGCTAGTTTGGATGATTTTGTTACCTTGGGCATGGTTATAATTGCCAGAATGTATTTATAAGTTGGCTAATGTTCCAGGGAGGTTGAGGCAAGAGTGTTTTCTTGCTAGTTGTTATCGTATAAAAAGGGAACATAGTTATGACTATTTATGATTCAACATCCATGTGGATGTCATGTGAATGATTGCAAGCTCTCAACCGAGAGAGAAACTCATTGTTGAGTATTCCTATGAGGCTTGTCATAAGGATGGAAGCAATATCCTTGGAGGAGGATCTAGAAGTCTTAGATGCCCATGTGCATGTCTGACATGAAAAGGGTGCAAGCAATGAGCTTGCATGATGAATGTTTGGTTAGGTTTGTGTGTGTTATGCTTGAGTGCATGGATTTAATGCATTGTGAAGTTTCTTGATATGAAGCTTGATTTAATACCAGTTAGGTATGAATGATATTAAATGTACAGGTGATGCACATGTATGATGAAATAGTAAAAGAGAAAAGGTGCTCTGATTGTCACGATAAGAGGCAAATGATTATGCCTTTGAGAATCACATGAGCATGATTATGAATGATCAAAAGTTGACTGATTTTAAAGTAGGGTTATGAATATGGATAAGTACATCATGGATGTAAATTAATAGAAACTAGAATATGTGTGGATACATAATCTGGATGCATGACAAAAAAATGTGTGTTTATATTTCTTAGACAATGCTTAGTAACAAGATGAAGCTAATTCAAGGTTGAGGCCATCACAGATAGTGATGGACGTGCAATAAAGAAGTTGCATGCTAAAGGAGTAAGTCGATCGCGGAAGTCCCGAAACCTCGAAGTTCCAAAGTCGATAAGGGTATGATCTAAGTCGTTGATCTTGGGTGGATAATGACCATTGATCTTTGAGTATGGAGACAATTCGTGATTCGAAAATTGGGAGTTGTGGGGTGGAGTGTGTCAGAGATTCTTGAAAACGGGGATCTGAAAATATCATAGTCGTTGCTTGTATGATCGATGGGAGTCGTAGATCTCGTTCGGAGGGGTCTTCGAAATCATATTTCGGAAGAATTTGTCGAGGCTACATTCAAAACTTCTGAAGTCCCAGACGCTGAAGTTAGTTATGGACCGTCAACCTAAAAGTCGCGTGGAAGAAGGTATGAAAAGATCGGGTAAGAATCCTTTCTGAAATATTTTTATTTTCTAATGTTATGCACAAAATTTTAAAAGGGCAGTTGTATGCCATGGATGCCCAAGTAGGGTATGATTCGGAAAGGAGAACCCGAATGATGGAGGTGTGAACCTCTGGCAGTGAAGACTCATTGTATGATGCAGCATCATCTGGACCAAATGATCTTTGTTGACTCAAAAGGTCAAAAACCTTTACTAAGAGATCGTATAAATTCCTTCGATCAACTACAGATCGAGAATGTGAGGATCGCGAAAGAAAACCCTGATCGAATCAGGTTAATCAAGAGCCTGACAGAGGAAGTGAACACGAGTCGTTCATCAGAAGGAAACTGATCTCAATCGTCAGATCGATTTCAAGATCCATTGGAGTTAACAAATCAGACGTCAATCGTTCGATAAGATCAACGACCCATCTTCATTGCAGAGTGCGGAGGCAGAATTAACAGGCGCGCTAGTTCATGGCCTGCAATCAACCTACACCGTTCATCTCGTCGGGGTGGATGATCAACAACCACGATTAAAAGAGTTGGGCGAACACCTTTCAGATTGTGGAGATTGAACTCTCCGATAAAAAGTGAGCTAGTTGAGGTTCCACAATCCCCTGTCGTCGTTGGATCTGGGGGAAGATGGATCTGCACCGTCGATTTGTAGGAAAGGGGTTTAGCCAGGATCATGGCACACGGAAATGGGAGATGAAAGGGTAGCTCCTAAAATAATAGAGCTAAGGTCATAGTTCTCGATCGCGTGGAGAGAAAACGGAGTCCATCAAGGCCAATTAGACTGTGGTTGCGGGGACGGGTTCTATGAGAATAAAGGTGCTCATAGTTATCATGTTACATGGAATGCATTGAGGGAATGCATGTCGCATAAGAGGGCAAACAATGGATTTTTCAGTAAGGAAGGAGGACCTTACAATGTTTTACTTACGTTATGAAAGCGATGAAGGAAAATATAGTTTCCTAGGTTGCCATGCTTGTTGGCACCCTGGTTATTAATGAAGGTAGAATGCTTGGGTGCATTCATATGAGACTTTTAAGTTTCATGTGTAGTGATTTGGGATCATGATCGGCCTGTAGCTAGAAGCATGATCCTGCTGTAAGAGTGAATGAGATGGAATAAGCCATATGGTGAAGAGGTTGGTTAAACTCCAACACACCATAGCAGGGTGTTTGTCACCAAGTGTGGCAGCTTGAAATCAATGCAAGAGTGCATTGGGTATGAATGTGGGTTAGTGATACAATATCTTGAAGGAGATGCACGAACCAAACTCGTGAAGGAGATGCGTGAACCACAAGAAGTGCAGAGAACACGACTTGAATGACTCAAACACAAGCTTGATGCAGAGGAAGCATCTGATAAACCTTGTAGGGATGTTGTGACGGAGAAAAGATCTCTGAGAGATGGCATAGTTCCCTAGTGATATCATGGCTTGGCACGAGGGTGGCCAGAGTACTAAGAATGAATGCCTTTCATCCTATGGTTGGGTGGAAAGGCACACACCCACAGTCAGTTAGATGGATGCAACTTGTAATAGATAAGTATTCTCCTACTTTGTGTAATTGAGTAATTGTGTATTGAAATTGGATATAGTGTGAATGTTTTCAGGGATGTGTATGATTGCTTAATGGTTATACTGTATCCCTTTTATTTCTGCTTGATTGTGTAGTTAGGCAAGTAAGAAATTATATGGTTCGGACATGACTTGTACACGTAAATGCTTGAGCCCTGTGGTGGTTTAAGCTAGAGCCACGAACTGTGAGTTCGTCGGCCTTGGCCACGGTTTTCATGGGTGCACGTCGACACTCCCAGTTGCCCTGAGACTCTGGGAGGACGGAGTCTGTTAAGTTCAGGAGAGATAGTGCGGATATGCACGGAGTCTCTATGAGGAGGGCAGAGGTCGAGAACCTCTTAAGTTTTAGACTTGATGAATAAGCACAAGGGGTGCGCGAAAGATTTCTTCCAAGTGTTAAGTTCAAGATAAAGAGCGCAAATCCCTTTAATCCTTTGAGAGCTAACAAAGCTCAGGAAGGATAGCAAGATCCAAGTATCGAAAGTGGAATATCCTTTGTAAGGAAGGCGAATGGAAGAGATCTATTCGAGAAGAGCCAAGGTCTGTTGCGACCGTTGCACATGGAAAAGAATGTAGGAGTTAACCCCTTGAGTCTTTCGGACTTTGCGAGTTCGGAGAATTGAGTGAATCTGTCATAAGGGAGGTAAAACCTCCAACGTTAGAATTCGTGAAAGGCTCTAGACCGTGGATCTCTGGATCCTTCGGGGTCCTTCTTGACCGTATGATCTACGAGATCAAATATTCGTGCTTCGAGATAATTGTGAGTTGGAGTGGAAAAGACCTCCGACGTCTGACGTCGCGAAATGACCTAGACTGTAGATCCAAGGATCTATCAGGACCAGCCTTGACCGTTGGATCTACGAGTTTTGAGTACTCTGCAAAGTTTTTTTCATGATCTTTGAGAGCGCGTCTTCGACAACATTTGCGAACTGCTCTGGCTGATCGCTCTTCTTCTCATTGCAAAGAGTATACTGTTTGCTACTCTCATTATAATCATTGTAAAAATTACGATTGTCGTAACGTAAGAAGCACTCGTTTAGTTGAATGAAACCAGAAGAGTTGTGGCATCCCTCAACAAGCTTGTTTTTGGCCGTCCATGCACACTGCTCGCAATCCGAGGAATTCAAATCTCCCCTACACTGGACAAGCCCATAAACAGTACTATTGTCGTCAACAACCCTAGATGTATTGAATCCAGTTGTAGAAATGTTCCCCACCAATGATTCCAAAACCTGGTTTAGATTACGCTGGAAGGCGCTACCGTTTGTATATTCGCTCATCCCGCAATCCGGCTAAATGAAACTGGTATCAGTCAAGGCTACTGAGAGGTGCGGACACGTCCATACATTGACGATAAGTAACATGTTGTAGATAATTAGTTGTTTCATCTTCATCGCCATCGCCCGGGCATGAAGTCAACGCTATTCTCTTTTCTAATATGATGACTGGAGCTGCTCGTATAATCTATGAATGGCGTTGCAAGGTTCAATTATAGCTTTCATTTGCAGTTCATATTCCACAGCCCCTTCACAGTCGTTGGAAGGACGTCGCGGGTGGCTTTTGGCGAATTTTTGCGTGGAATTGACTCGGTCACGGTTGAACCTTCATTTGCAGTTCATATTCCACAGCCCCTTCACAGTCGTCGGAAGGACGTAGTGGGTGGCTTTCGGCGAATTTTTTGCGTGGGATATTTGACTGAAAATTTGATAAAAAATTGTTATATATGTAGATTTTGAGTGATTATCGCGGGTGGTGGCGAATTTTTGTGTGGAATTGACTCGGTCACGGTCGAACCTTCATTTGCAGTTCATATTCCACAGCCCCTTCACAGTCATCGGAAGCACGTCGCGGGTGGCTTTCGGCGAATTTTTTGCGTGGGATATTTGACTGAAAATTTGATAAAAAATTGTTATATATGTAGATTTTGAGTGATTAATTATGTGTAATTTTAGTGTTTGAAAACTTTTTCAACACCATTAATTACATTCAAAATTACAATTTAATAAACAGAAAATTGTGATTTTATCTATTATTTCCCCCACTGCCAACCCATGTAATAACATTTTATCTATTATTCACACAACCCCCACCCTCATATGGGGATAATAATCCTCATATGAGGATAATAACATTTTATATATTATTCCCTTACTCTCATATGGCAGGGTGGAGGGAATAATAAATAAAATGTTATTATGGGGTGGGGAGAATAATAGATAAAATGTTATTACATAATAACATTTTATCTATTATTCCCACCACCCCCATATAATAACATTTTATCTATTATCCCCCCCAGATAAAATGTTGGTGGGGGGATAATAGATAAAATGTTATTATATGAGGGTGGGGGGTGTGGGAAATAATAGATAAAATGTTGGTGGGGGGAATAATAGATAAAATGTTATTATACTTTATCTATTATTCCCCCACCCCCATGTAACACCTTGTTTCCCCATCTTGTAATTAATCATAAAATAGGATTACCATGCTAAGACATGTGGATAATGTAAATGTATTATTGTTAAACTGCCCATAACTGGTTGTTAGGGGGTGAAGCCTTGAAGTACGATCCATGATATCTCTAGAGAAAAGAAATCAATTAATGAAGGAAAGGTATGGTGGTTGAATAATCAACCACCCTCATGAATGGAAACATTGGCTGTCAGCTTGAAGTACCACAGAAACCTGTAGACCCGAGCTTCATTCTTATAGAAGGAACAGGATAGGTCGGGAACCTTCCAAAAAGAAGAAAGGAAAGATACATACACACAGACGGCAAGAGGAGAAAAGAGCGCAAGCTCGTGAAGGATATGCGCGAACCACAGGAACTGCAGAGAACGTGACTTGAAGGACCCGAACGCGAGCTTGATGCTGAGGAAGCATCTGATAAACCTCGCAGGGATGTTGTGACAGAGAAAAGTTCTCTGAGAGATGGCATAGTTCCCTAGTGATATCATGGCTTGGCACGGGGGTGGCCAGAGTGTTAAGAATGAATGCCTCTGAGCCTATGGTTGTGTGGAAAGGCACACATCCACAGTCAGTTAGATGGTTGCAACTTGTAATAGATAAGTATTCTCCTACCCTGTGTAATTGAGCTATAACTGTGTATTGAAATTGGATATAGTGTGAACGTTTTCAGGGATGTGCATGATTGCTTAATGGTTATAATATATCCCATTTATTTCTGCTTGATTGTGTAATTAGGCAAGTAAGAAATTATATGGTTTGGACATGAATTGTACTCGTAAATGCTTGAGCCCTGTGGTGGTTTAAGCTAGAGCCGCGAACTGTGAGTTCATCGACCTTGGCCATGGTTTTCATGGGTGCAAGTCGACACTCCCAGTTTCCCTGAGACTCTGGGAGGACGGAGTCTGTTAAGTCAGGAGAGGTAGTGCGGATATGCACGGAGTCTCTATGAGGCGGACAGAGGTCGAGAACCTCTTAAGTTCCAGACTTGATGAATGAGCACAAGGGGTGCACGGAAGATTTCTTCCAAGTGTTAAGTTTAAGAGAAAGAGTGAAAATCTCTTAAGCCTTTCAGAGCTAACAAAGCTCAGGAAGGATAACGAGATCCAAGTATCGAAAGGGGAAGATCCTTTGTAAGGAAGGCGAACGGATGAGATCTGTTCGGGAAGAGCCAAGGTCTGTTGCGACCGTTGGACACAGGAAAGAATGCGAGAGCTAACCCCTTGAGTCTTTCAGACTTCGCGAGTTCGGCGAATTGAGCGAATCCGTCGTAACGGAAGTAAAACCTCCGACATCCAAAATCGTGAAAGGATCTGGACCGTGGATCTCTGGATCCTTCAGGGTCCTTCTCGACCTTCGATCTACGCTATCGGAGATTTGCGCTTCGGGAGAATTGTGAGTTGGAGTGGCCAAAACCTCAGATGTCCGACGTCGCAAAATGACCTGGATAATAAATCCAAGGATCTATCGAGACCAGCCTTGACTGTTGGATCTACGAGTTCTGAGTTCACGCATCGGGGAGATTGCGGATCAAAGTTTGATGAAATCCCAGAAATGAAAGGAGTGCGTGGGAATTTGAAATCCCCTAAGGATCAAGATCAAAAGGCATAACACTTTTCAGAAGTGCAGGCTAGACCCAAATTCATTGTGCTCACAAGAGGTAGTTCAAAGGTGAAGCCTTTGAAACGTATGAAGTCTTCCAAGTCCTGAGGAACTTCGAAAAAATGGGAGTCGAAAGAAGAGAGGTGAGTAATCCTCCAACTTCGTGAAACGCGAAGTCCCAAAACGTGAAGTCTCGAAGCACTCGAAAGATTGGCCCCAAGTCATAGCGAAGGGTCACATTGATGAAGGTTAATGGAGGAGCTCGCACGCACTAGGCTCTAGTGCGGAGTTCGGAAGTTCGGGAGTGAGGAGAGTTAGGGTTGGCTCACATACAAATACCCGAAATGTGAAATCGTGAAGTCACATAGCGCCCTTTGGCTAGGCCTGTGGTCATAGCCTGAGGTCATATGAAGGAAGGGGCTAGCTTGGCGAGCTAGCATCTGTTGCGCCAATCCTTCAAAGGGGCTAGGAAAGAGAGCCCGCGGGTTTGGAAGAACCTGCAATTGAAGAAAGGGGAATCTAAAGAGATTTAAGAAAAAATGATTTTTTTTTATGCCTCGTCGTGGGTGTGTTACAAATTGGTATCAGAGCATGGTTTCAACACTTGGCCTACTTGGGATCGTGTACAAGTCGCGTAAGGAGGTATTGTTATCTGCATTTACTCCTTGAGGAGAAGGACTGCAAATTGAACCTGTGATTTTGGGAATTCTTTTTGAATTTTAGCAAAAGAATTCCTTTAGCCCTTTGTCAAAGTGATAACTACTCTTATCGGAGTAGGGATATTTTAATTAACATTTATAATAAGACTTGAATGTGGATAGTTGAAGGTGGAAGGTTTCTGTCAAGAACAGTTGAAGCCTGAAGGATGGATGACCCGGTGTTCATAACACTGCTTCTAATCATGGGAAATTGGAACCTCAAGCACTGATGATGGATGATTTTATAATGGTTAAAACCTTTGTGGGCTTAAAGGAATCCAATAGGATCAGGTAGGACCCTTGGTAGTTATAGTTACTGCTTTATATTAAACTCAGAGTGTATAACTCCTCATGATCAGAGGAATGAGTCTGGTGACTATTCCCTGAAAAGGGAGAGCATGCGCAGCTCTCGGGTTTCAAGTGGACTGAGAAACAAACTTTGTTTCTGGGTACAGGAATTGTTGGACATGGTTTTTCTAATCACGCTGATAAACGGAGTTGTAGACTTATAGAGTGATTGAGTGAGAAATCAGAATATCCTCCCTTGCTTAGTGGATAGGAAAACAAATCTGACAAAGTTCTTGTGGGAGGAGGAGAATGGCCTCTGTCCTTGACTATGCTAAACAAAAGAAAAAAAAACTCTAGATGTAATGGTCAAGACCGATCTTGACCTAAAGATACTCTAGATTTCTTAACTAGGATACTTAGTAAGTAGTCCAAATGGTATTAGACATTATTGTTAAAGTTAGGATAAAATGGTTGACTAAAGGTTGATCCTGAATGTGGTAAAGGGAGTGTTGGGGCACTTCTAGAATCCCAATGGGTCAGACTGACATCCAGTGGTGGATGGTAGCCATGTAGATATAATTGGAAGCTAGTTTGGATGATTTTGTTACCTTGGGCATGGTTATAATTGCCAGAATGTATTTATAAGTTGGGTAATGTTCGAGGGAGGTTGAGGTAAGAGTGTTTTCTTGAGGGACCTCCCTCGAAAGGGGGAGTAGTGTTGTGTTGAGATATGCCAGTCTAGCACTGTGCTTCCAGCTTAATTGTTGTGACGTAAAGCTAGTCTAGTATTGTGATTCCAACTTAATCGTTGTTGTGAGATATGTTAGCCTATCACTATGCTTCCAGCTTAATTGTTGTGATGTAAAGCTAGTCTAGTACTGTGGTTCCAGCTTAATCGTTGTGGTGAGATATGTCATCCTAGCACTGTGCTTCCAACTTAATTGTTGTGATGTAAATCCAGTCTAGTACTATGATTCTAGCTTAATCATTGTGGTGAGATATGTCAGCCTAGCACTGTGCTTGCAGCTTAATTGTTGTGACATAAAGCCAATCTAGTACTGTGATTCCAGCTTAATCGTTGTGGTGAGATATGTCAGCCTAGAACTATGCTTCCAGCTTAATTGTTGTGATGTAAAGCCAGTCTAGTTTTGTGCCTCCAGCTTAATTGTTGTGTTGAGATGTACCTAGTACTGCGCTTCCATCTTAACTATTGTGACATAAAGTCAGTCTAGTTCTGTGCTTCCATCTTAAATGTTGTGTTGAGATATTCCTAGTATTGTGCTCCCAGCTTAATTGTTGTGACGTAAAGAAATTCTAGTACCGTGCTTCTAGCTTAATTGTTGTGACGTAAAGCCAGCCTAGTACTGTGCTTTCAGCTTAATTGTTGTGATAAAAAGCCAGTCTAGTATTGTGATTTCATCTTAATTGTTGTGTTGTGTTACCA
>ML806253.1:126618-147894 GCA_009831015.1 Picea engelmannii | reverse complement strand
CTATTCGCACACACACACACACACATATACATGTGTGTGTAAAAAAAGCATGATCTGCACATAATATAGTTTATCCCACATGTTTTTTTTTCGAAATTATTTTCTATTATTTTGCAAAAATAACTAATTAAATTTTGAAATGAATTTTATATTTGAAGAGTAATCATCCACAAGAATCCCAAATATATTTTTTATATATCCGTTGTGTAGTTTTGCAAATATTGATTTTCTCTTGGCAAGTTTGAAACTGGGGAAAAACAATTATATATATATGTTTTAGAATAAAATAAACTAAAAATATAATATGAAAAAAAACATGGAAAAATTATATGGCATTGGAAAGAGGATTCGATGATGAATCTACAGGTATAGTGTTATTCAGAAAGACAAAGAAAACAAATAACTATTAAAATCCTTAAGGTTTCCTATGTGCAATAGATAAGGTGCTCACCTTAATCGACCCTCGAAACTTAATTGACCTCAATGGCCATTCCCTTTGCATCTTTGCAAGTAGATTTCTATGGGCCCATGGGATCTACCCCCTCTTCAACTCTAGTAATTCTAGTTAAAGGACCTACTTCATCTATGTTTCTATCGACCCAAAGGAATTTACTTAACTTCAAGCAAGATCTGTCCAGAGCTTTCCCAACTTCATTGAAGTCAACCTCTTACAGTTCCTTATTCCAAGACTCTTGGTCGACCTCTCTCATGGTGCCTTCATCCTTAAGGTCCTTTTTGGATGTCGCCTCTCCCTCTAGTTTGATATCAACCCCTTCTCCCTTATAAATGAAGGGGTTTGGCACCTCACAATCTATGATTGTGCCACTACTTGAGGTCATCCTATCTTTCAAAGATTCCCTCATCATAAGCAACTAACTCAAGGTATCTTCAGTGACTACTCAAGCCACCCTCTATTTCAAGATGGTCTCAAAACCTATATCTCTCTTCATTATAGTGGTATTCGATGGAGTGGAACAATTTAAATTATTTAGGAAGATTGGGATAATTTGTGGATTCAACAACCTTTGGCCAAAAATATTATATCTACACAAGTGGATTTTCATAGTTTGGAAAATTGAAATCATGAAAGAAACTTTTATTTTCCCTTATGTGAAATGATTTTTCATTGTCAAATTCAATTTAGAAGAAGATACAGATGTCATTCCCAATTCAATCCCATGATTCTAGTCCAAAGTTGGACTATGTAGGAAGCAATATTTCTCAACATATGACCCATCCTCTGATTCCATCTCCACAACTCAAGTATGGTTAAGAATTCCCAAACTTCCCATGTAGTTTTAAGGTTTTTATTATTTGAAAGACATAAAAAATTCATCGAAAAAAATTTACTTCAAAAGTATATAAATCAAGAGAAGACATATTACTACATGTGCTTGTATTTTCATGGAAATGGTCTTCAGCAAAGGAAATTCCTAAAAAATCAATATGGAAAGTTCTTGAAGAGGATAATCCATCTATTATCCTCTTAGGAATTTCCCTTAGAAGTTTTAACCATTTTCCCTTTTATATACCTGCATGCTACATGTGTGCTCTTTCTCTGCCAACACATTTTCAAGTACCCAGAACTCAAATTTGTCTCTATCGTTGACTTTTATAGTCCATGATATTTCCATAGACTAGTCTTGAGCCCCAACTGACTCCCGAGCTAGGAATTATGCCCTCTAAAAGAAAATTGGTACTAATTTTTACCCTTAATTGTTTTGGTTGTAACTTCTTCATAAAATCTCTTTGGTGAACAGTTTATCTTGTTGGAAAGCTCTCTCCAAGCTCTATCATTTTAGAATAAGAAACTCTATGTCTTGGAAGGAAACTCTATGTCTTGGAAGGACACACAGTTTCGTACAATTTGTCTTGCTGAAAATGTTCTTTAGGCCTTCAAAAATGGCCTACAAGTTTGTGACCTCAAAAACACCAAAATTCTTATGATATTTCACGGTTTATTTGTTGTATACAACATTGATTTTGGTTCTCGTTCACCGGGTCATCGACCCATCGGGCACTAGGTAAACACCTCTCTACCTCCTCGTCGAACCTTCCTTTGATCCCGATCCGATCTACCAGCATACCGAGCCATCGGGGCACCAGCCTACTGGGCCACCAGCTACCTTATTTTCCTCTTTTTGGACTTCCATTCCATCTCAATCCAGTATATCGACATATAGGGCCACCGATCATCGACCTATCGGCCTCTGAAAACCTTTAACATTGTGCTCTCAAGTGCCCAATACAGGGACTTAGTTGGCACCTTGGGAAATAATCTGAATGTGTCATGCCACCTAGCATGACATGTGGCTACCAATACACCGGCCCACCAAACCACTAACTTCTCCCACGCAATATCCACTCAAATGACTCTATTCTGACGTCAATTCACTGGGCCACCAAAACAACTTGCACACACCTCCAACCAAATGGACCCGACATTAATCCACCAGCCCATCATCCCACTAGGGAACCAGGCCACATGACACTATGCACAACCTCCAAGCAACTTCTCCAACGTCGGTCCACTGGGCCACAGGGGTACCAAGACATCGTCCACCACATGATACCTCCATCCAAATTGCTATGATCTGGTCCAATGAACATGCTTTCTCATGGGGGTTCTGACAGCCAAAAGTTACATTGCCCATGGGCCTCATAAGGTTCCACAGATCTCTATGTTTCGCACACAAATAACAAAGGTTGTTCCTTTGTTTATAAATCTCTTTGTTTAACCATTTGCTTTGCATGTGGGATGATAAATCCCAATGTAGATCAATGGTTGGGAATCCATCGCAAGATGTGATCAACAACTCTTGTGCATTGTTGTTCTAGGAGGCATAACTATGGACTTTGTGCTTAATTTGACCCAACAATGGCTCGTTGGAAAGCCCAAACCATGGGGAATTTATTGAACATGGATTCTATGGTGAAATAATAGCTTTAAACCATAAGAAATATCCTCCGACATTGTCCCATGGAAAAAATAATTTTTACCCCCCAAAAAATAGATCTGGTTCAAACAGATTATGTGGTCATTTAGCAGGCTCCTATAGGCCAGTGTTGCAACCTCGCTATGATACCATAATGTAGCATGCCCCATATCGTCCATGGAACGCCACTTGTCGAATAACATAAAAATGAAACTTCTTCTTTCTAATTTATCTGTTGTAGCTTACCAGCTACGTTTTAAACACATTTTAAACCAAATTTGATGCCACAAATGAAATACATCTACAGTAGTCTATATGAACATGAATTTCATAAAATTACTCATTCACAATAGAAGTTAAACCATTTACATACATAGATTAAGAAACATCAATTAAACTCAGTAAATGACACATAAATAGGTAAACACTTATATTTATAAAATGTGTATGCAACCAGTTTCTTGGGAAGGGCCTTCCACCCAACCATAGACCTATTTTTCTAGATATCAATAGCAAGTCTCCCCCAAGTTGGGGCAAGGAATCCACAAGAGAAGGCTTCCTCTTACAACCCACTCATAGCTCACTAACACACAACCCACTGATACTCTCCTACGGCTATCCTGAATTTACCTCGAGCTCTCTCCTCTTGACCTATCCAACCCAAGGAATGCACCCCTCCACTACTTTCAGTCCATTGGGCATCCCATTCATTTATTAGGTTCTCTCCGGGTTAGGTGGATAGGAATCTCTCTGTTGGGAACTCAAGGGACTCACTGTCAAGAAAACTACCAACAAAAAAAAAAACAAGCACTTGCTGACATAGTGCAACTCACTTAGGAGTTCACTCTTCATGCCTGACAACTCGGTTCTTCAATTCTCGAGCTCCAATACATTACAAAATGTTCTAGCCTGCTCTTAAATTTTCCTAGCCTTCTTGTTCATCCTCCTGTGCTATTTTTCATGCTTGCTACTTGTTGTTCATGGCTAACTCTTCTTGTAAAAACTACTTGTAATAGCCCATATGAATTCCGTCTATCTTTCCAAGACCATTGACTACTTACTCTGCCCAATGTTGATTGTTTCTTCCCCGTGATTTCCAATAACTATGGGATGTGACTCTCACACCCACCCTCTTACATGATTTTAATGATTGGGCTCTCACACACTCCAACTGAAATAGAATTTTTCCCCAATGATAAATAAATTCAGAAAATTGGGTTTGGATTAACACCCATAAACATTTTCCCTTTGGGTACCCTCTTAGACACTCTCTTCTCTTGTGGAAAAACTCAGCCCCCATCTTTGTCCATATTCCTAGCAACTGGCATCACATTATTTTTATTAAAAACATAAAATACCTTTTGTATATTACATCGTTTGGCCACAACCATATTCTTATCTACATTATGCATTAATTAAACTAGGGATTATAGTGGAGATGTTACACGAATTGTGCTAAAAAGACAGTTTTGTCCTCTTTGTTATATGAGATTTTATGAATAATAAGAATCAAACCAATTAAATTTTTGTGTCTCTAAGAGTTTTTCAAGGTTCCAAGAGCTCCCTTGGGTAAGGCCCACTCAAAGGGAGGTCATAGGAACCCTCTTTTCCATTTCCTTTATGTCATTAGCATTTTTATTAAAAAAAATTATTTAAATTTCTATAAAACATAATAGTTGTCCTTCTATCAATAATGTACTTTTATTTACAGTAGTATTCTTGTTTTCATGCATTTCTACGATTTCTTTTACTTCATTTATATTATAATAATCATTGCTTTGGTGTGGAGCTTGTGATTTTATAAACATTATAAGTTGACACTGCAATGATTTATTTATTCTTGTAGCTACATGGTGGTTATTGATACAAGAAACCTTCTCACTCTGATTAACTTCTCATCTACTAGGCAGTGGCCCCGCCTCTATATGACTTATAGCATATTGTAAGAAGAGATGGAAGTTAATGCCATTACCTTAGTCCATGGTAGATGAATTGAGATGAGTTTTCATAGTTGTTCATGTGTTTTGTCACAATCTCAATAGAGTTTTAAAATCGTATTAGACTTATGTATTTTGCATATACGTTGCACAACACCTATAAATAAGTTTTCACACTCCCTAGGTTGACAATTTAAGGTGAAGTTATAGAGTTCAATACATATGTTGCTATGATTATATGGCCTAACACATAGATCCATCTTAGCTCTGGATCTATTAAACATTAAAAGGGATCAAAAAATAATTGAGATACAAATTTGTTACATAGACTTCAAGGTATTGTATTATTCATTGATACTATGGGTTGATAAAAAAAAAACAACAATGAATAGTGCCAAAATGTATTGCATAAATTTCCTTATCTTCCAATAATTGATCTAATTTAATTTTGATAATATTATATATATAAGTGCCATGCATAATGTTAATGTCATCTTAATTTAATCCTAAATAATTATTATTATTATTTAGGATTATATTGAAATGACATAACATTATGCATGGCTCTTTTATATATATATATATATATATATAAGAATGCACTACATGTTACAATGGGATAAATGTTACAATGTCTTAAATACTAGGTTGTAAAATGCATTCCGCTTAAAACTTTCATTCCACTCTAAACCATTTATAATTATGAGGAGAAGAAAAATCTTGAAAAGTACATTCCAATTTTTAAAATAAAATATTTTTTTTGTTGGGAGTGGACTTTACTTATATCAAGTTATTTTTCCTCAAAGTTATTTATTAAGGACAAATTTCATATAGTTTGGAATATTTTCTTTTATAAAAAATAATTGTGCAAATATAAAATATCTTCTTTCAAAAAATAATTGTGCAAATATCAAATATCTTCTTTCAGGATTAAATGTTTTAATCATATGAAGTATTTAGTATTTAAGTTATTTATTGTCACTAATATTTAATTTTTTAATCATATGAAGTATTTAAGGATTAAATGTCATATGAAGTATTTAGTATTTAAGTTATTTATTGTCACTAATATTTAATTTTTTAATCATATGAAGTATTTAAGGATTAAATGTTTTAATCATATGAAGTATTTAAGGATTAAATGTTTTAATCATATGAAGTATTTAGTATTTAAGTTATTTATTGTCACTAATATTTAATTTTTTAATCATATGAAGTATTTAGTATTTAAGTTATTTATTGTGACTAATATTTCACGTGTTATTTATTTGTTAATGTTTAGTGTTTTATGATCTTGAATAGTTGTTTATTGAAATGAATAGCATAATGTTAATTGTTACATTTAGGATTTGTACTCAGTGATTTTTTTAGTAAGTAAACCCATTTCTATATAACATCAAAAAGGTCTTCAATTCCATGGTGTTATTTAATCATGTAGAAAACTTTTTTTAAGTTATTAATATTTAGTGACATGCGAAATTAAAGTTTTAAGGAATCTGGAACTCTGATTAATTTTTTGATGATTTGGGTAGATTCATAATTGGTTAAAACCTCATTGACCATCATTACACCATACATATAACTTGGATCATGGTGGTACTCTGATCATGCTTGAAATATATGTTGGATTCATTGCATAGTTGTTATTGGAAAGAGGACCATTTTTCTACAAGATTAGCTTACTTCCCCATCCCAGTATGACTTCCAAACCTGAACCCAAGAAGTCCATGACCTATCTCTAATTTCTCATGAGTGATATTCATTTGTACACAAGAATTCCATGACCCATCTCCCATTAGTGTTATTCACCAATGACCAATTTTTCATGAACTTGAAATAGTCTACTTAGTGAAATGAATTGCCACCTATCAGACTTGCACCTAGTAACTGAGAATTCCCAAGGAGGTCACCCATCCCAGTACAACTCCAAAACTTACACTTAGGAATTCCATGGCCCATCTCCCTTTAACACCATTCAATAATGACAAATTTCTCTTGAGCATGAATAGTCCACTTAATGAAACGAATCACATAACATCAAGAATGGTCGGCATATGATGTTATCATTTAACTCATCCATGGGCTTTAGGATAATCCCAACTCTCCTAAGGGGTATACATGGAAGCTGTATACATTGTGATATGAAGGATGCATTGTACTAGACTTAAATAATTCTTCCTTAAAACAAAGAATCTTAGAAGAATTCCATTCATCGCCTACAATTGGTCACTCTGGATTTCATAAATTGTATGCACAAACTACGTCCTTGTTCTTTTGGGAGGGGATGAAAATTGGCATCCGGGATTTCATGGCCACATGTGACACCTACCAAAGAAACAATGGGGAGACAATAAAGACATTGAGGGCACTACAACCAATACCAATCATAACACACATATGGGTCGACATCGCTATTGATTTTATAGTGTGACTTCCAAGGGAAAGAAACAAATATGTAATCATGGTGGTAGTCGACTGTCTCTCCAAATACACTCATTTTTATGCCTTGCCATATATATTTTCCCCTTCCTCAGTTTCCAAGTCTTTCTTGACTAGATTTTCAAGTTACATAACATGCCCACTTCCATTGTCTTGAATTAGAACCCTACCTTCACTGGAAAATTTTGGCATCAACTATTTAAACTATAGGGTACCCAACTAAAAATGAGCACTCCATATCACCCCAAAAAAATGGTCAAATTGAAGTGATCAACAATTTCCTAGAAACCTATTTGAGATGCTTTGCCTCTGAAAACCTCACCAATGGACACAACGGATTCCCCTTGAAGAATGGTGGTAAAGTACCTCTTATCATGGAGCTACTAAAATGACCCCATATGAAGTGGTTTATGGCCAAAAACCATTGTTCATCACTTAATATTTACCAGGTGCTTCCAAGGTTCAAACAATGGATCTAACACTTCATAGTAGAGAAGTCATTCTTTGCATACTAAAGGAAAATTTCATTATGGCTCAAAAGAGAATGAAGCAACAAGAGGACCAACATTGCTCAGAAAAATCTTTTGTAACAAGGGATCAAGTGTTTCTTCGACTTCAACCCTATAAACAAGCATCACTCAAAAACAAAACACCTCAGAAATTAGCACCCAAGTTCTATGGACCCTATGAGATCATTTAGCGCAATGGACAAGTGGCCTACAAACTATATCTTCTAGCCCACTCTAAGATTCATCTAGTATTTCATGTATCTAGTTTAAAAAATGTTATGTGATCGAAGTGTAAGGTGCAAACCATCCCACAAAAACTTGATGAACAAGGCTACATCCGGTTTCAACCGATAGAAATATTGGATACCAGAGAGTGTCAATTGTGCCAACATACAATGAGTGAAGTATTGATCCAATGGAAATACATGCCACCTAAAGATGACACATGCGAAGCAACCACGATTTTGCAACAATTTCCTCATTTTCATTCTTGAGGACAATCTTGACTCGTGGCCTATATGGATGCTATATAATCTCTCCTCCTCTATTATGCTCACAGAATACCACTCTCAAATGTTCTACTCAGCTATGGAACAATATACAATGCAAAATAATGGAACCCCTTCTCCTCCTAGTGGCATGATATTCAACATAGCCTGATATATGTCTAGGGGTAGGTTTTTGACTTCCTCAACCCTCAATTGTGATACAGTTTTGGACCTTCTAGAATATTATTGAAATTACATGCATGGTTATCCCTGTATGTGTGAGTAACGGGGGATAATATGGCATCCTCTCTTACCATGGATGTCAACATGGTAGGTCAAATTGTGGGAGGCATAACTTTTGCATATGAGCTCTGATTGATGCAGTTTTTGCACTGTTGGAAATCTATAGATGTGTAGAATAGCGTCACGGGATCCAACCTATTCTTGGAAAGTTTTAACCCCAAAAAATGTCGTTTGATGCCTAAAAATGGCCCCAAAATTTTCCAGACCCAAATTTTCCAAACTAGGACATGCCACTAAAATTGCCCTGCAAGCTAATTCCTCCAATTTTTTCCACTTTGAAAGGATCAAGGAGGATGAAAAACAATTTAATGATCCAATATGGATCATACCTCCCCATTTAGGGAGGATTTTGGTCCCCAAAATCTTTACTGAATGAGGTGAGGAAATTTTTCCTCTACCTTCTCCCTAGAGTACCACTTTTCTTTGCATGGAAGTTGTCATTTCAACTCAATCTTCCAAACGTCATGTTGCCTCTGTGTTGTAGCTCTAGACCACTTTTGAAAAATTGTGTCCTATGCCAACTCTTCCTGAGAATTTGGTGCTAAGTCCTCTATGTAAGGTAGGATGTGCTCATCCTCATGATCCAACATGGAAGGCTCATAGAGTTTGAGATTATCCACATTCACTATTGAGTAGTGCATGTATGGGGGTAGACTGAGTCTGTAGGTGTTATCTCCCACCTTTTCCAATATCTAAAAAGGACCATACTGCAAATCCTTGATCTTCTTATCAGGACCATGTAGCCTTTCCTTATTCAATTGTAACCATACTTTGTCTCCCACTCTAAATGTTCTCTCTATTCTATGTTGGTCATGCCTAGCCTTGTACTTTTCCTATGACTTCTTCAATGTCTCTTGTACTTGCAAATGGATCTAAATGATCTTCTAAAAAAAAATCTTATTTTAATGCATCTCCTATGAGGTCCTCCCTCACTCCTCTATGTTTTCCATATACAACATCTAAAGGTGGAGGTGCAAAATACCCAAAGCAAGTTTCAAAAGGTGACTTAACAATAGAAGTGTGGATTACTCTATTATAAGAGTGTTATATATATATATATATATATATATATATATATATATATATATATATAAATTTCATCCCAGGTATTCAAATTCTTATGATTGTAACCCCTCAAAATTTGCACCAAATTCCTACTGACTACTTATGTCTGCCCATATGTATGTGGATGGAATGTTGTAGACCTCTTCAACTTAGTGTCCATATTCTCCCACAATGTAGTCCAAATTGCACTGAGAAATCTAGTATCCATGTCTGAGATGATGATCCTTGGTATCCCAAAGTGAACCCACACATGTTCAAAGAAAAAGTTTGTTGCTTCATGTCCCTTGATGGTCTTTTTACAAGGCATAAGAATGCACATTTTGTTGAACCTATCAACTACCAAAAATAAATAGTCATGTCCCTTCTGTGTGGTTGGTAAAGCTTCCAAAAAATCCATGGAAATGCTTTCCCAAGGTTGGGTACAGGTAAGGCATGGTATAGAACTTGCTTCATGTGGTTGGGCTTGTTGGTACAACAAAGTATACATCATATAACATACCTTGCTACATCTTCTTTCATTCTGGGCCAATACACATACCTCTGTAAATTTTCAATTGTCTTCCCAACACCAAAATGTCCTACAACCTTGGAGGTGTGAGCCTCTCTGATAAGTTGCAATCGTTCACCTTTAGGAACACATAGCTTGTCGAGCTTGTAGAGTAAACCATTCTAAAAATGACATTCATCATTCCATCATCTTCTTCTATATGAATTTGTCCCTATGAATGCTAAAACATCTCCTTGAAGTCCTCATCTTCAGTGTATGCCTCTTTCTATGCATCATGGGTAAAAGGATGCATGTGCATCGGAGTTCCCAAAGTTGTAATATTGGATGTGGGTGGCCGTGAAATCATGTCTACAAACTTATTTGTGTTACCATTCTTATACTTGATGACTAGATGAAATTGTTGTAAGAAACCCATCCACTTGTAATGTATGGTTTGTTGTAACTTACTATGGGCCTACAAATACTGTAGTGGCTAGTGATTTGTGTGAATGATAGTCTCCTTGCCCATCAAATAGTGCTTCCACTTTTTGACAGCATGTACCAAAGCATAGAGCTCCTTGTTGTAGGTAGGGTATTTGAGAACTTCCCCATGAAATACTTCATAATGATAGCAGATAGGCCTTCCTCCCTGCATCAGTATTTCTCCCATGGCATACCCACTTGCATATGTCTCCACTTCGAAGAGATTATGCAAATTTGGTAGTGCAGGCATTGATGCTTGATTGATCTTTCTTTTCAACTCATCAAAGTCCTTATGTTGATTCTTCCCCCACTGGAAACTCTTACAAGTAGCTATTATGACATGGAGTGGTGCAGCTACCACTCAAAATGAAGCTATTAACTTTCGCAATTATTGTGTTTCCACAACAAAACTCCTAACTTCTGTGAAATTTGTAGGAATTGGCCATTCCATGATGGCTTCCATCTTTGTGGGATCTATATTGAGCTCCCTCCACCAATCGCATACTCCAAATACAACAAAGACTACTAAGAAAACTCGCGTTTCTTAAGATTGGCCAGTAGTTGGTGCTTCTTCAGAGACTCTAACACGTGCATAAATGTGATATGTGCTCCTCCCATGTAGAAATATAAACTAGTATATCATCCAAATAGACAATAAAACATTATCTAGATAAGGGCATAAAACATCATTCATTAGTATCATAAATGTAGTCGATGTGTTGCATAAACTGAATGGCATAACCAACCACTTATACAAACCTTGCCTTCTCTTGAAGGCAATCTTCTAGGTATCTTCTTCTTTGACTCGTTCTTGGTGATCTATGTTGATTTTAAATATAGCTTAGTGAAGTACATGGCATGTTGCAGTTGTTCCAAAAAATCATCAATCCTTAGCAGAGGGTATCGATTCTTAAGTGTAATCTTGTTTAATTCCATGTAATTGATACACATTCTCCAAGTCCCATCCTTCTTGGGTATAATTATTATGGGTGACCCACAAGGTGAGGTACTTGGTCAAATCACACCCTACAACAATTTTTGCAACTACTTCTTCACTTCACTCGCTTCTAGAAAAGATTGTCTATACAACCCAATATTCGGCAATGGGGAGTCTGACAATAATTGGATTTCATGCTCCACTTCCCTCTTACGTAGTATCCCTTTAGGCTCTTGGAACACTTGATCCGGATTATTTTGAGAATGACATGAAGGAAGAAATATAACAAAGATATAACAAGAAGATACACATAGATATTGCAAGGAACACAGTAATATAATAAAATAGTAAAACTTGGATTCTATTAATGATTGTATGGAATACAAAAGATTGTAAAATGCAAAGCACAAAAGCTAGCTAGAATGGTGGAAGCTTATCTCTGAAGAGATATGTGTTGGCTACGTGCACTCCCAAGAAGATAATTATAATGAGGCTCCAAAGGCCTTTTTAACATAAATAATAAATGAGAAAACCCTAAAAATTCAAAACCCTAACCCAAGAAGATGAAACGCCAAAAGGTTTGTGGGCCTTGATGGGGGTAGTTGGTACGTCAACTTCCCGAGGGAACAACGTTTGCATATGATATCCATTGGGGGAACTCAATACCCCGTTGGAAAGGTATATCTGAGGAGTACACATTCCAAGTTTGATACCAAGTCAAAAAAATGTCGTTTAGGGCCTCAAAATGACTTCATAACTTTGGGACTCGAAAAACTATAGAAAAACTGCCAAGATGGAAACTGTAATTTGAGCCAATGGAATAGGTGTGAAGACATCGATGCCCACCTGGATCAATCCTCCCCCTTAGTAAGAAATGGTATCCATTGCATCAATTTCCTCCATCATATGGGGAAACTTCTACTGAATCTGACTCTTGGTGAGCCACTTTCCCTAATGAAGAAACTGCCATGCTTTGACAACTCGATAGAGTTGGATGTTATCTTGGTGGGTTCCCTTCATCTTGGTGTCCATGATATGATCAATTATCACCTATTCAATGCAGTCAAGATTGAGTTCTATAGGTTCCAGGTGCTCAATCACATCCAAAGTGTCAAGGAGAGGTGGAAAATATGGTCGAAGCACATTAATTACCAGGTGCAAGCTAAGGAAAGGAGGAATACTTAATTCAAAATCATTCTCACCCATAACCTTGTTGATGGTTTAAGGCCCATATCAGAGTGGGCGTAGCTTCCAATGGGGTCATGTAAGGTGTTATTTTTGCAAATGAAACCATACCTTATCTCCCACATGAATCTTATGTGGTTCACGATGTTGATCGTGGCGCTACTTGTACTTGGCATTGGATTTCTACAAAATATCATGAACTTGTTGTTGGATGTGTTGGATTCGCTCAATAAATTTGGTTTCTCTATTAGCCTCAGTATGAGTGTGGGAGAAATATTCCTGTGCATATCCAATGGGAAGAGCTATGTCAATGGGGGCCAATATTTGGAACCCCGGGAACACCTGAAAAGGGTTATGGCCAATAGAGCTATGGAGGGCTATGATGTAGCTATGTTGAACATAAGGAAGGATTTCATCCTGTGTGTGAGGATGTTTGGAGTTGTACATCCTTAGGATATGGACATTAATCATCATGTTGACTACCTTTGTTTGTCTTCCAGTCTGTGGGTGGAAAGCAATTGATTTGGCTAGCTTGGTGTCCATCATTGACCATAGGATGGAACAAAAAGTGCTCAGGAACCTACTATATTGATCTAAGATAATGGTTCGTGGGAGCCCAAAATGAACCCAAACATGTTCAAAGAAGAGCTTGGTAGTGACCTCATTTTTTATGCTCTTCTTGCATGGTGCCAAAATGACCATCTTAGAGAATCGATCTATGACCACGAAGACACAATCATTCCCATGCTTGGTTGAAGGTATACCAAACATGTAATCCATGGAGATGGATTACCAAGGCCTATCTTGAGTAAGAAAATGGGTATATAACCCCTGTTTCTTGATGGCGGGCTTGGAAATGGGGCAACAAATGCAGGATTTGATGTACTTGTGGACATCTTGTTGAAGCTTTGGCCAATAAAAATAATTTTTTAGTAGTGTCATTGTTTTGTCTACACCAAAATGTCATGTTTCTTGATTGTAATGAGCTTCCCAAATAAAATTTGCATGCTCATTAGAAGGAACACAAAGATGGCTCAAATGGCATAGAAATCCATCCTGGAGATGAAAGTCTAGAACTTTTTTTCTATGCTCAATGTCGTATAGGCAGCAACAAATTCAGATTCATTATTGTATAATTATGGCCACACGGATGTCTCATGCCCGCGTGAGTTAAGAAATGTTGTTAGCGCCACAACCGGGGGTTGAATGAGGCAATATGCGACATGTTTGGTGCTACCCTTCTTGTAATTGATGTTCAAGTGGAACTATTGCAAGTACATGGAATACTTCTAATGACAGTCACTCTACAACTTTCCTTTTCTCTACATTAATTGTATATGCTTGTGATAAATGTGGATGATTGTTTCCCTCCCCATAATGTAATGCTTCCATTGTCGAAATGCCTACACAATGGAGTACATCTCTTTGTCATAGGTGGGGTATCTACGAACAACAATAGATAGTGTTTCACTATGATAGGATACCAGATACCCATGTTGAGTTAGGACTACATTGATAGCATAATCTTAAGCATATATCTCAATCTCAAATGGTTGTTGCAGGTTTGGAAGAATAATGACTAGTTTTGAGCAGAGGAAAATTTTCAAATCCTTGAATGATTTCTATTGGGATGTATTCCACACAAAATTGGACTTCCCTCCACCCTTGGTCACCTAGCTTAGGTCCTAAGCGATATGAGAGAACCCCAACACAAATCGACGATAGAAGTTGTGGAGGCCCAAAAATTTGTGGAGCTCGTTCAATGTCTTCGGGGCCGACCAATCGTGAATGACTTGGATCTTGGTTGGATCCATATGCACACTCTTCTCATCAACGATGTATTCCAAATATTGGATTTTTTGTATTCCTAAGGAACACTTCTCAAAATTGGCATATAACTTGTGTTGTTGCAGGGTGCCCAAGACCTGTTGAATATGCTTCAAATGTTCCTCCCAAGTTTTGTTGGAGATGAGGATGTCATCTAGATATATGACCACAAAGGATTTTTTGAATGACCAAAATTTCATCCATCATCCACATGAATGTGGGCAGGGAATTGATCAAGTCAAAAGGAATGACCAACCACTCGAAGAGACCTTCTTTAGACTTGAATTTTGTCTTACATACATTAGTTTTCTCAATCAGCACTTGGTGGTAGCCTAACTTCAAATCAATCTTACTAAAAAACTTGGCTCCCTTGAGTTGCTCAAGAAGATTATCAATCTGGGGGATTGGGTATCAGTTCTTGATTGTGATCTTGTTTAGGGATCTGTGATCAACACAAAGTCTCCATGTCTCATCCTTCTTCTATACTAGAACAATTGGTCACCCGTAAGGTGAGGAGATTGGTATGATGTGTCCCTTCATAATTATCTCTTGTATTTTTAGTTTGATTACTTCATTCTCCATAACGAAACACTTGTACACAGGATTGTTAGGCATAGGAACACCGATTTTCAAATCACTTGAGTTATTTACCTGACAATGCACAGGCACCTCAATAGGTGAGGCAAATATGTCTTTGTGCTCTTCTACTATATTTCCCACCTTTTGTTGTTGTGCAGACAGACCCCCTATAGAGGTTTTGGTGGTTGTAGTGACCTTTTGTTCACCTTTCAACCGAACCATAAAGAGGACAAATATATCATTCTGAGAGACCAGTTTTCTGCACTACTTCGTGGAGAACAAAGAGACTGTAGTAGTTGGGACTGCCTCCGGTACCCTGTAAAATAGATCTCCCAAAGTAATAATGACACTATGTGGCCTAGATTCATAAACAACATGACGCTTCCACGTATATGGTTTTCCTAACAAAACATAACAAACTTCAAGGGAGGAAACATCACACAATACCTCATCTTGGAATAGTTTGACGTTGTAGTGTAGGAGAAATTGTCGGTTGACATGGATGTCCCATTCCTGGCTAAGACAATCGATGGTGTATGGTTGAGGATGGGGCATCGTTGTCACATTCAACCTCTTGACATCCTCTGTTGAGATTATGTTCTTATGGCTACCGCTATCAACAATGAAATGGAGTGGGGTCCCCTTCACCCACATCTATGAGTGGAAGAGGCGCTCCCCTTCTTCAGGCTCCTCTGGTTCCTCTGGATGGACTTTTGTGGTAGCGATGGTGACATTGGGTTCTACATCAATGATATGTTTCCCTTTTTGCTTTTGAATCAGATTCTGAGTCAACATCCAAACCTGAGGCTTTCGTCTCAACCAACAATGACATTTTGGAGCAATATTCATCATTATTGTGCCAAGGGATTTTTTGGAACTTGCACCACTTTCCATTGTCCTTCTTCAACTTCCCATTACCCTTTTTTACTAGTGGCTTGGACTGGTTTTCCTGGGATTAGACATCCTTGCTCTGTCCTTTTCCCTGGGAGTTAGGACCACCCTTACCATACTTCGACTATTGCAGATTTGCATACCCGAACTCCTGCTTGTTTTGTTGCTTAAATTTATGCTCGATTTTGATAGAATATTGATAAGAGGCTCCCAATGACGAGATGTCCATAAAATCCATTTTGGTTTGGATGTACCTATGTATATCCTCACAGTATTTGAGAACCAGATGTCACTTGAAGTCTTTGATACCCAACTTGGTGTGAAAGGTATGGAAAGTATTTTTGAACTCTGACATTGTTTGGCCCCTCTCTTGATGTAGTGTAGTCCATATCATGTAATGGTCACCATAGTTTCCAACAAGGTAATATTGTTCCTTGAGGGCATCAAAAAACGCATCACAAGTGGACCTTGGCCCAAAAATTGTAGACTCATCATTGACATGTTTCTCACAGTAATTCTCTCACCAATCTCTAACGTGGGGAAGGGCCTTAAGGAGCGAGAAGGTGATTTTTTCACTATTGGAAAAATTTTGAACAGAGAAATAACCCTCTAGAAGAATTAATCATTTTTCCAAAGCATCGTCGTCTATCTTGCATTCAAATAAAGTAATAGATCGATCATCTCCTTCTCTTCCTGGTGATGAAGGATACTCATATTAACCTCCTTCTGCATAGATGTGCAAACAACATTTTCACCCACATCCAAGTTAATTTCAACTTGGTTGATTGAATATGTGGCTAAAAGGTTCTTTGTCTTTCTTTCCTTCTTGCAGTTCTTTGGGTTCAACTCTGGATGCAATTTCCAACATTTTTCCTTGGTACGACCATCAATGTTGCAATGATTGCAATGGTTTTTGGAATATTTGCACTGATGTGTAGTGGTTGTTGTCTTCTTATATTTTCACCCTTTCCACTTCTTCTTCCCCTCCCTAAAATCTTCCTGGTCCTCTTTCTTCTTTGAACCACTTGGGTGCCCCTTCTTTTTTCCTATGTTTTCCAGGTACTATGCATGTACACACACCTCATCCATTGTCCTTGGATTGAAGAGCATCACTTGCTTCATAGATGATCGTTTAAACCCCCTAGATATTGGTGGAGTACGTATGGTTTCTTGGGAGAGATACCCATCATGATGGCCATAAATCTAAACTTGGTGGTGTACTCATGTACACTATGCCCCTGCCTCTTCCTGAAATAATGAAATTGAACCCATTGGTCCTCTACATACCTGATAGGGTAGAATTGGGACTTGATGAGGGTTTTGAAGTCCTCCCACCTAGTTATTGAGCAATCACCCTCCTTCCTAAGTGTCCATGTATAGATTTCACACCATGTTAAAGCATGGTCCTCTAACTTCAATCTAGAAAATGAATTTTTTTGTTCTTCATCTATATGGTGAATGCTAAAATAAACTTCTAGTTGTTGCAACCAATGATTCAATTTTAATGCATCGATCTCACCTTGGTATGGATTTATGGCCACTTTCACTTCCATATTAAATAGGGACTATGAAGGGTTCATGACACTCAAACTCGACAGCTCTTTCTCAGATTCTTTCTGTGACTCCTTTCTTCAGTCTTCTTGATCTTCTGATTCACCCTCTGAGTTATAACCTCCATCATATCTAAACATTCCAATCTTGATTGGAAGATCCGTCATGAGGAGGTTTATATTGAAACTGATGTCAACAACTTGTGCTTCCAACTGCTCAAATCTTTCTTATGTTGGGTCTCAAGCGTTATTATGAAAAAACTTGTCCGCCATGGCTAGGGTTTCTGTGACTTCTCTTTAACCTGATTCTTGGATCCTACAATTTCCCACAAATACCCAAAAGAAAAACCTGCTCTAATGCCAATATGATCTATAAACTATCGTGGATATTCCACTGGAACACTTTGTCACAATAGATCTAATAAAATACTGAAATATTTACTATTAAGGTTATGTTTCCTTTAGATATCCAAAATATTTAGTTATTGATTTTCTACTTATGCATGAAATAGATAAAATGCGGAAAATACAGAACAGTAAAATACAATCACACCATCCACAAATAAACACAAGATATGACTTGGGAAACCCAATACGAGAGAAAACCCATCTAGAAGGTGTGGTTGCTCTACTCTCTTTTCTCTGGCAGAGAAATTATGTAAGTACAAAGAAGACGCACTATTCTTGGAGTTTCCTTTGACCCATGGCAAAATACCACTCTCATATGTTCTACTCAGTTATGTAACAAGATACAATGCAAAAGTATGGAACCCCTTCTCCTCCTAGTGGCCTAGTATTTAACGTAGCCCGATAGCCATCAAGAGGTAGGTTTTGACTTCCTCAACCCTCAATTTTGATAGGGTTTTGGACCTTCTAGAATATTCTTGAAATTATATACGTGGCTAGCCCCATATGCATGAGTAATGGGGGTTGATGTGGCATCCTCTTGTACCATGGTGGTCAACACGGTATTTCAACTTGTGTGAGGCATCATTTTTGCATACGAGCTCTAATTGACATGAATTTTTCACTGTTGGAAAGATCTCGATGTGTAGAATAGTGTCACGGGGCCCAAGCTATGTAAGGAACGTTTTGACCCCAAAAAATGATGTTTAATTCCTAAAATTGTCGCAGAAGGTTCCAAACCCCAATTTTCCAAACTAGGACATGCCACTAAAATGGCCCTACAAGTTGATTCCTCCAAATTTTTCCACTCTGCAAGGATCAAGATAGATGACAAAGAATATAAAGATCCAATCTAGATCATAAGTGAACATTGTGTTCTTATTCACATTATCAATATACAAGGGTATTATTACAAATTTTATCTTATTGTCTCTTGTTTCTAGTTAATCAACAATTGTATTCTCTATATATTTGGTTGTGTTTCAATTTTCAAGGGATAAGGAACACCACAACCTTGCAATTTGAATTTCTTGGTTTATCATCCTTTCATTTTTTCAAGAAAATTACAGACTTGGTTTCAAAATTGCTTTTCTTTAGATTGGTCACAATTTGTGGTGTCATGTTCTCTTTTTTACCCAAACCTAGTGATTTGTTTGCAATAATTCAATGAAGTCAATAAAATTTTGTGAGTTGTTGGGATGGACCAAGCATGTAGATTCAACCCTCATAATCAAGCATCGTTCTCTCTTTCTTATTAAGCTATTTTTTTATCTTTATTTCATTAATTTGCATTTTCTTTATGGTTTTGACTTACATATCTTTCCTGTTTGGAAATAATATTAACCTTCCATGGCTTGCCTGCTAGCCAGCCTCATTTGCAGTTATGCTTATGGATTAAGTACAAGGCCTTGTAAAAATAAAACACACTTGTTAATCCTTATAATCTTTCATTTTACTTCTTAGGCATGTTCTAAACAAAGAAACCATGAATAAATGTCGCATGCTATGTGAAGAGGTTAAAACATTGGTGGAATTGGGGCTTCCCTAAATAATTGAGTCCCAAAAGATCTTCAAAATCAAATATAAGTGATTATTCAACCAACTTGAAGATACAATCAATTCACATTAAAGGGGCACACCACGTGAAAGGTTTTTAGTCAAACATACAGGGTTAAATATATTTTGGGGCATATTATTATTATTCATGCATGGTCAATCATTTCCTAAAAATAGGAATCATCTTACCTGGTCAAGGTAAGCACCTACTATTTGCCCCATCCACCATTCCTAGAGTAATAATTTTAATTTGGTAAAAGGATTGGGAAATTCAATCCAGTCATTTGTGAGGCAATGCAAAGATCTCCACTAAGGCTATAGACACTTGTTGGAAACAGAGAAAGTTTTGTGATAACAAGGTGACTCCATTGGGACTATAGATGCTTGTAGATATTGGAGCAACACTGCAAGAAAGTGAAACAATCTTTCTACTCAAAATATTCAACCCCATTTAAAGTGAGACTCTATTAATATGATTATTCCCTAACACATTAGGTGAAGCTTTAAAGGTAATAAACTCCATACTTTATATCTTCAAGAAAATTTGTTAAGTCATTGAATTTATATGATTGGGATACTTTGGCTTCATCTTACAAGGGAATGGCCTAAATAAACCATTTGTTTGAATCCTAAGATACGATTCTTTTTTAAATTCTAGCTTCCTATCAAAAAATATGACTGAATAATTATTGCTTTAGAGATTCATGAATTCACCCAGTGTGTCACTATTTATTAAGCCCTCAACAACCCCCCCAGTTTTGAAAAAACCTTAGTGCCCCTCCTTCTCTTCACTAATTTGAATATACTTCCTTCTTTTGGACTTACATTGACCTTGGTTACTCATTTCCTTGTTGTATCATTCATTCTTTTTAGATGTTTAAGTCAAATGGGCCTTCATGTTTCACTTACTTCCTTTTTTTAATTTTTTTTAGCATTGAACTTCATTCCTCATTTGAGTTTTTGGTTTCTTACCTTCCTTGTGCTTTTTCCCTTTATCTCCTTACTTCAAACTCTTTTGGAATTTAATTTATAGATCGAGACTATCCTCAAATTAGGCCTCTTCTTATCCTCATTTTTTCGATTTCTTCCACAATCTCAAAATTAGCCCGATTTCTAAATCGAGATCCCTAGCTATTCACTTTAGAGTGATTTTTCTTTGAGTTTGAGTTTAAGCTTTTTTCTTGATTTTTATTTCGAACATTGAGTTCTTCTTTTGACTTTGATATTTCCTCCTAAAGTTTTCTTCCAAGTCTTGAAGTCTTCTTTTAAACCCTTCTTTACTTACCTTTCAAACTTTGCTTTTCCCTCTCAGATTTCTAAATCGACTCGATTTCCAAAAATCAAACCCATTTTCTCTTTGATTACTTAATTAGAACCCTAATTTGGAAATCATGCCCAATTGCTAAATCAACCCTTCCTATCACCTCTTTTGTTTCTTCAAACTTTCCTTTGGACTTTGGTTTGAACCTTGTGAACAATTCGAAGCTTTTGCTCGAACTTTAAAGTGTTCTAAATTTGAATGTTTCTCGTGAACAAAAATATTTTGCCTCGAATATTTGATTAGCCTGATTTGTTAATTGGACCTGATTGTTAAATCGAGGCTTTGGTGTGGACATGTCCTAATTTTTAGATTGGTCATGGTCTCCAAATCAAGCCCTCCTTTCAATCTCTTAAACTCTTCAATCCCCCCCCCCCCTC